>JACXSL010001183.1:0-75000 GCA_019514585.1 Dendrobium officinale
TGTTTGATGGCCAAAAAGTTTAATCAGTTAGATCAAGAAGAGGTATGTGACTTAACCTATAATGAGTTAGTCAAAGTTTTTAAAATAATTCATAATACTATAAAAAGCTTAAAAAGATGCATGCTATGTTAAATTTAAATTTCATTAAATTATAAAAGAGCATAAAATTTTTAGAAAAGATCACACACTAATTGATAGCAATCACATGACATTGTTAGATGTGTACGATGAAATTAATAAACACCATGAATTACTAAAATCAACCCACACTAAACTTGGAAAGATTTTAAAAAAATTTCTGGATGAAACAAATAGTAGGGAACACTATTTGAAAGTTAACAATATTGTATTTGAAAGTGCAAACACATTCTTTAAAGCATAATCGAATGCACTTGAGAAAAATAGGATTCCACCCACACCTGAACAATTCTTTAACCTTGAAAAGAAATAAAAATTTTAAAACCTAATAAAATATAAGTTTACCAATATAAATTGAAAAATCCTTTTCATGGAGTTAAATATTTCACTTATGGAATGATTGGGAACATATCTCACACTTGTATTATTTACAGAACATCATATTTAGTGTTGAGATCAAAGATGTATAAAATAAATCATATCATATATGTATTTAAATTGATTTTGCCAATAGGAGAACCCAAACTTGTTTGGGTTTCCAAGACTAACATTTAATTATCTTATATGAAAGTTCGTTCTGGATGTTAAGCCCTATGAACTTAGTCCCAAGCTAACCAAGATGGGGGGGGGTGAATTGGTATTTTAAAAACTCTTTTCACAAAGAATAAAAATTGCATAAACCAAATCACACCACAGAAATAAATGTGGAATTAAAAAGTGCGGAAATAAGAAAAAGAACACAGAAATTTATAGTTATTCGGTCGACTCGACCTACGTCCACTCCTTGGAGGCACCCTCCAAGTATTGCACTACAAAACGTGACTCTCTTTTAGCCCCCACGGCTAGGCGGAGAAGCTCTCACAAGAACCTCCTTTTTGTCACCCCGGCAAGGCAGAGAACCTACCTCCTTTTGCTTTCTCCTGAAGCTGGCAGAGAACCTCAACCAAAAGCAAACTCCTTACCTCTACCGACCCTTCCACGAACGAGAAACTCCAGACGAAAGACAAGCAGAGCAATCCTTGAAGCAACCCTTGTGAATCCCCTCACAAGCTCCCCCTTATAAAATCCTCTCTTTCTCTCCTCAAGGTCTTCTCAGGTCAAGGCAGCAGCCAAAGGTCTTGAAAAATGTTGAACAAGAGCTCTTAAATAGAAGAGCTTCAAAGGAGCTCATTAATTGCAAGTAGCCGACTTTATCGTCCAGGCCGATATGGACATTGGCCTGGCCGACCAGTACAAAACTTAGAGGATCGGCCAGAGCATCGCCCTGGATACACTCCTGGACAATTGAAATTTGGCTTGATCATCCTGTCCGATCTCACGATCGTCCTGGCTGATCAGTTCAAATCAGAGGCAAATCGTCCTGAGCATCTCCTTATTTTTGAGCTGGCCGATATTTATCATCCTAAAGTAACTTAAGGTTTTTGACCAGATCGTCCTGGCCGATCCTGCAATCGTCCAGGACAATATGATCATATCAATCATCCTTAATTACTCCATTGATTTCCTGATCAATTAAGGCATAATTTGGTAATTTCGTCCAGGACAATCCTTGGATCGTCCTGGCCGATAATTTAAAAATACAGTATACCTTAATTATCTATGGCGGCTACTTCTTTCTGTTGAGAGCTTATCGTCCTGGCCGATACACGTATCGTCCAGGTCGATATGTTAATGTCGGCTGTCTTAATTAAGAATCCTGATTAGAGTCTCTGTTTTGAACTCGATCGTCCAGGACAATCCAAGGGATCAGCCTGGCCGATGTGAGCAAAAATAGAGATTCTAAATCTCTCAAGTGTGTGTGTGTAGGGTTAGTTAGTATCAGTCTCTTTGACCATTACAAGTAGACTCAAAAGGTGAAAAATAAAAGTACAGACTGACTCAACCCTAAACCTACGCAATCTTGAACTGGCTTCTTCTTGATCGTTCGATCTTCGATTCCTAAAAAGTTAGAAGCAATAAGTAGTCCAAGAGAAATTGTGTTTGTCAATCATCAAAACATAAGTCATGTAAAAAATAGATTTGCAACAATCCCCCCCCTTTTTGATGATGGCAAACACAAGTAGGAAAATTAAAAAAAAAAGGTTCATTAGAAATTCAAAGTTACAAACCCCAAATCCAACAGCTTTTTCCTACCACACCCTACTCCCCCTTTTGTCATCACAAAAAGAGGGTCCAGGCCGATTACACACAGGCGATCGTCCCGAGGAGTCAATCCGGACGACCGTTGAAAAAGGCAGATCGTCCGGGCCGATTAGGTGTATTGTCCAGGACGATGCACAATAATTGATCGTATCGATCGAAGTTAAAACATTTTAAATCACTGCCACGTGTATCGTCCAGAACGAATAGTGGATCGGCCAGGATGATTGTCCAATAATGGATCGTCCGGGGCCGAATTTAAAGATCAAAACGTGCTGACACATGGATCGTCCAGAATTATCCAGTGTATCGGCCAGGACGATGCACATAAAATGCATCAGCCAGACAAAATATTCTATCGGTCAGGACTTTCATCATGATTGCAATAGAGTTCGATCATGTCGTCCAGGATGATATAGGATCGTCCAGGACGATGAGTTAGAGTAAGCACAGAAAAAAGGTCAGCAGATGGATTTTGAAGATGATTTGTTATATCGTCCAGGAAGATAAAAGTATCGGCCAGGATGATGTGACTTGAAATTGAGATCAAGGAAAGAATGGTGATGATTAAGACCCTCAAAAATAAAACAAAAGAAAAACAATCAAAACACAGTAAAAGAAAAAATAAAATCACAAGGAAAATAAAAAAAATGAATATTTTTTGGATTTTAATTTTTCTAATTTTTTTGTTTTATATAGGCATCATATGAGAATTCTTTTCAAAAAGTTAAACTTTTAAAGTTCCAAGAAATCAAGAAGTTTAACAAATCCTAATCAGAAGAAGGTAGAACATCTGATTCTGTTAACCCTAGATCGGACATCCTTCAGGGTACAAAATTCTTTTGGAAAATAGAAATCTAACTCAGAATAGGATAAAAAGATCCATTCAAGACTTGTTTACAAAGAAAATATCTCATAAATAATAAACCAAAGTAATTTTTCTCAATCATGGAAATTGAAATCAAGTCTTTGAAAGCATCATATAATTAATGAGTTTTCTAAGTTTGAAGAGTTTTACCAAAGAGAGGATAACTTGCATTTAGTGGGCTCATTTTATGCCTCTTGTCATTTTGATTAGCTCTTTTGAGCATCTTTTGAAACTTTGATACACTTTTGTGTATATAATTTTTTTTTCAATTAATTGTGTATATAATTTTCTTTTCAATTTGGCTTCATTGGCCTCTTTCCTTTTTAACTCTTGCAAGCTAGAAACTCTTTAATATACCCTTAAAAAAAACTTAGTTGTGAGTATATCCTCCAAATATTAGAGAATAGGAGCTCTCTCTCTAATATAGAGAAGAACAATCCACAACACAAAATCAAAATCATGTGATAAATGCAATGGCAAGATTTCAAAAGCTTGAATGATATCTAAAAACTTTGGCTATTATGCATAAGATAAATTAATGTAGCAAGATAAGAAAAAGATCTTAAATAAAAAGCCATTGGTTAAACTGAGTTTAGACTTTTATTTAGAGAAGAAAATCATACCACTAACAAAAGTCAGAAGGAGGGAAAACATCAACAGTATTACTCCCTTTAACCAATTTAGAAAAGCTAAACTCTATCTCCAAAACTCCAATATTTAAAAGCTTGAAAAGATTCATCATATGGAAGGCCAAATTTAAAGAACAATGTGAAAACAAAACACATAAAAATAAAGCAAACTAAAAACAACACAAAGTGAGCACAAGAACTAGCACAAAAATAAAATAAAACAAAAGCTAAAAATTTCAAGCATGTGATAAAGCAGCAAGTTGAAGCAATTTTGAGCTGCCAGCCTCCTTATGTCCAGTTATGCTATGCTCCCACGAGGTCTTTGGTGAGAGCATTCCTGTAACACTCAATAACAGTCAGATTTAAGAACCCAAACAGGTTTGGGATCCTTCTTAGGAAAAGTAGAATGCAATGCATATATGGTATGTTGTGAATCATGCATCTTAGGTCTCAACACCCAATGTGTACTACGGTGAACGGTGCAAGTGTGTGAGATGTGTCCTAGCATGCCACATGAGAAACATCTAACTCCAGGAAAAGGGTTTCTTAAATGGTTTGAATTATAATGCTTCTTCCTAGGTTTTGGCAATTGATCAAAAGTAGATGTCATCCTAGTTTTCTTCCATGCTTCTAAATCATTTTGAATCCTCAAGTTAATTTTCTTTAATGCATCATTCTCAATCCTCAAATTTTTCTCAATCTCTTTAGATTTCTTAAGATCAAAATTAAATGAGGTGTGTGAAGCTTTTAATGCATTATGTTCATCAACTAATTCCAAATGCTTTTTGTTTAAGTCATCAAATTCATCAAGAAGAGCCATGTGATTTGAATCAATCGTTGCATGATCTTTGAGAAAAACTTCATGCTCTTTTTGTAGATTCGAATGTTCTAATTTTAAGCTGGCATGTGTCTTCTTAAGTTTTTTGTATGATGCATGAATTTTTTCACAAATTTCAAATAATTCATCATAGGTTGGTTTACATACCTCTTCATCACTTTGATCTTCTCCCATGAAACACAAGTTTGTAGTCTCTTCCTCTGGTTCAGTCTCAAAGGAATCAGTACCGGATTCTGCCCAAAAACTCCTTTGGATTTTCTTCTTGTCCTTCCTAGACTTAGCTTTCTCCTCACCTTTTTTCTTTTCTTTGCTCGAGTGATCTTTGAAGTGTAGGACAATCGGCCCTCACATGTCCAGGCTTCCTACATTCAAAAAAAACAACATCAGAAGATCCTTTAACATATTTGTGATCCTTACCTTTTCTCTAACTTTGATGATGCTTTTGTTTCTTCCTTAGAAAGCTTTTGAATTGCCTTGTGATGAAGGCAACTTCATTGCTTTCAGACCCGAAAGATTCAGAATCTGACTTGTGCGCCTTTAGTGCAATTGTTTTCTCCTTTTTCTTCTCACTTGCATCAAGATTTCTTTGATTCACCCCTTGCTCATAAGCAATGAGTAAGCCAAGTAAGTTATCAATGGAATAGGTATTCAAATCCTTAGATTCAGTAATTGAAGTGATTTTTGCATCATAAGACGAAGGCAAGCATCTCAAAATCTTGTTAACTTTTTCATAGTTCGAAAGTTCTTTTCCTAGTGCATGCAATGAAGTAACTATCTGAGTAAACCTAATGTACATGTCAGAAATCGATTCATGAGGTTTCATACGAAAAAGTTCGTAATCATGCAAGAGAATGTTCAAACGGGATTGTTTAACTTCATTAGTACCTTCATAGGTGATGCATAATTTATCCCAAATTTCTTTATTAGTTTTACAAGTTGAAACACGCATGTAATCCTCAGATTTTAAAGCACAGAAAAAATAGTTCAAACATTTTGCATTTAATTGAGCTAAATCTCATTCATCAAAAGTCCATTTAGTAAAAGCAACTTCAGTTTTAACACCATTAATTTCACAAGAAGGTGGAGAATAACCTTCTTGAATAAGCATCCACATGCGATAATCAGTAGATTGTAAAAACATTGACATGCGGGTTTTCCAAAAATCTAAAGGTAGGTTATCGAACAGGGGAGGTCGGGTAATGGAATACCCTTCCGTAGTGTTACGATTCTCAAAGTTAGCCATGGATCTAATTCAAAAAGTTTTCAAACTTAAATTTTTTGAATCCCGCTCTAATACCCTCCTTGGAGGCACCCTCCAAGTATTGCACTAATACCCTCCTTGGTATTTTAAAAACTCTTTTCACAAAGAATAAAAATTGCATAAACCAAATCACACCACAGAAATAAATGCAGAATTAAAAAGTGCGGAAGCAAGAAAAAGAACACAAAAATTTATAGTGGTTCGGTCGACTCGACCTACGTCCACTCCTTGGAGGCACCCTCCAAGTATTGCACTACAAAACGTGACTCTCCTTTAGCCCCCACGGCTAGGCGGAGAAGCCCTTACAAGAACCTCCTTTTTGCCACCCCGACAAGGTAGAGAACCTACCTCCTTTTGCTTCCTCCTGAAGCTGGCAGAGAACCTCAACCAAAAATAAACTCCTTACCTCTACCAACCCTTCCACGGATGAGAAACTCCAAACGAAAGACAAGCAGAGCAATCCTTGAAGCAACCCTTGTGAATTCCCTCACAAGCTCCCCTTACAAGATCCTCTCTCTCTCCCTCTCTCTTTCTCTCCTCAAGGTCTTCTCAGGTCAAGGCAGCAGCCAAAGGTCTTGAAAAACGTTGAACAAGAGCTCTTACATAGAAGAGCTTCAAAGGAGCTCATTAATTGTAAGTAGCCAACTTTATCGTCCAGGCCGATATGGACATCGGCCTGGCCGATCAGTACAAAACTTAGAGGATCGGCCAGAGCATCGCCCTGGATACACTCTTGGACGATTGAAATTTGGCTTGATCGTCCCGGCCGATCTCACGATCGTCCTGGCCGATCAGTTCAAATCAGAGGCAAATCGTCCTGAGCATCGCCCTGTTTTTGAGCTGGCCAATATTTATCGTCCTGAAGTAACTTAAGGTTTTTGACTAGATCTTCCTAGCCGATCCTGCGATCGTCCAGGACGATATGAGCGTATCAATCCTCCTTAATTACTCCCTTGATTTCCTGATCAATTAAGGCATAATTTGGTAATTTCGTCCAGGCCGATCCTTGGATCGTCCTGGCCGATAATTTAAAAATACAGTATACCTTAATTGTCTATGGCGACTACTTCTTTCTGTTGAGAGCTTATCATCCTGGCCGATACACATATCGTTCAGGCTGATATGTTAATGTCGGCTGCCTTAATTAAGAATCCTGATTAGAGTCTCTGTTTTGAACTCGATCGTCCAGGACGATCCAAGGGATCAGCCTGGCCGATATGAGCAAAAATAGAGATTCTAAATCTCTCAAGTGTGTGTGTATAGGGTTACTTAGTATCAGTCTCTTTGACCATTACAAGTATACTCAAAAGGTGAAAAACAAAAGTACAGACTAACTCAACCCTAAACCTACACAATCCTGAACTGGCTTCTTCTTGATCGTCCGATCTTCGATTCCTGAAAAGTTAGAAGCAACAAGTAGTCCAAGAGAAATAGTGTTTGTCAATCATCAAAACATAAGTCATGAAAAAATAGATTTGCAACATTATAGAAATGCTCTCATAAAGTACCTCATGAGAGCATTTGGTACCTAGACAGTGGATGTTTGAAACATATGACTAGAGATACTACACAATTCATATCGCTATAAGTCAAGAATGGAGGTAAGATTATACTGGGAAATAATACCCCTAGGAAAGTGGTAGGTACAAATATGATCAGAAACTTGAATAACTTTTTCATTGAGAATATTTTACTTGTAGAATACTTAAAGCATAATTTTTTGAGTATTAGTCAGCTATGTGAATGGGGTTATAGTGCTAAAATTTTCCCCGCTTACTAAATATTAAGCCAAAACAGAAATGATGTATTGCATGGAACTAGAGTAAATAATATTTATATGCTAGATTTAAACTATATTAAATCTCTAAAATAATTGATGATGAATTATGGTTATGGCATAGGAGAATTTATCATGCCAGCATGAAAAATCTTAAAAAAAATTACCCAAAAAGAACTTACTAGAGATATACCCAAACTAGACTTTATTAAGAAATCACCTGTGTGATGCATGTTAACTAGAAAAACATGTGAAATCCTCTTTCCATTTCAATAGGGATCTTAAAACTAACAAACCATTAGAGATTATTCATATGAATCTTTTTTGACCGATTAGCACTATAAGTCTAGGAGATAAAGTATATGGATTTGTGATTATGGATGATTTTTCTATATTCACTTGGGTTAAATTTTTATTTCATAAGAATAAATTATTTAAAGAATTTAGAAACTTTTTGACTTATATTTAGATAAAACTAAGATGTGAAATATTTTAAATTTAAAGTGATCATGGAGATGAATTTGAAAATTAAAATTTGATGAATTTTATAAAGAAAAATGAATTGATCATAATTTTTCAGCACTTAGGACCCCTTAACAAAATGGAGTAGTTGAAAGAAAGAACAAAATATTAATTAAAGCTACTAGAGCCATGTTGGCAGAATATTTATTTTCAAAATATTTTTGGGTTGAAACGGTCAGTACAGCTTGTTATATTCTGAATAGGGTGAACATTAGATTAAAATTGAATAAAACACCCTATAAGCTTTATAAGGAGGAACACCAAATTTGTCACATTTACATATTTTTGGATGTAAAGTATTCATTCATAATAATAGAAAATCTCATTTAGGAAAATTTGATCCAAAATCTAATGAAGAAAATTTTCTTGGATACTAATATTTGAAAATCATATAGAGTATTTAACAAAAGAACTTTAGTAGTTGAGGAGATCACACATATTGTGTTTGATGAATCTTGCATTATGGAAGAGCCATGTTTGAAAAATGATCATATTGAAAATAACTCCTAAGGAATTGAAAATATAAATTTGGAAGAAAATATAGAAAAAACAGAACCCTTTACCTAGAGAATGAAAATTTTCTAAAAATTACTCTAAGGAATTGATTTTAGGTGAACCAAGTGAGGGTATTAGGACTAGGTATGAACTTAGCAAAGTGGTAAACCATTCTACGTATATATTAATGATTGAACCCACAAATGTTAATCAAGCATTTTCAGATGAATTTTAGTTTTTGGCCACGCAAGAAGAGTTGAATCAATTTGTAAGGAATGATGTTTGCAAATTAATTGAAAGGCCAATGGATCAAAATATAGCTGGAACTAAGTGGGTGTTCAAAAATAAAATGAATAATTTAATAGTTGTGATTAGAAATAAGACTAGATTGGTAGATAAGGAATATAATCAAATTAAAAGGATTGATTTTGAAGAAACTTTTGCACCTGTAGTAAGATTTAAAGCAATTAGCATTTTGTTCGCCTTTCCCTATTTTAAAGGATTTAAATTATATCATATGGATATAAAAAGTGCTTTTTTGAGTGGGATTATACAAGAGATATTCATGTTGAGCAAACTCCAGGTTTTAAAAATTCTAAATTTTTAAATCATATATTTAAATTAAAAAAAAAAGCATTATATAGATTGAATTATGCACCTAGGGCTTGGTATAAGAGTAAGCACTTTCTTATTAGAAAGATCTTTTATGAAAGAAAGTATGGATATCACTCTCTTTTTGAAGAAATTAGGATATGATATACTCATTATTCAGATATGTATTGATGATATTATTTTTGGATATACAATAAAAATCTTTGTGTTGATTTTTCAAAAATAATGAGTAGTCAATTTGAAATGAGTTTTATGGGAGATTTGAGTTATTTTTTTGGTTGTAGCATTAAGCAAAATGAGGAGGAAACTTTTCTTAGTCAGTCGATGTATATTAAGGATATCTTTAAGAAATATGAAATGGATAATACTAAACTAATAACTACACCAATGAGTTCCTCAGTTCAATTGGATAAGGATCCAATGGAAAAATCTGTTGATAAAAAGAAATTTAGAATTATAATTGGATCATTGCTTTACTTAACTTCTAGCAAATCAGATATAATGTTCAGTATTTATTTATGTGTTATATTTCAATCTGATAAAAAAATCATATTTAACAACAGTAAAAAAGATTTTTAGATATCTTTTAGGAACTCAAAACTTAAGGATTTCACATCCTTAGTACAGCTCTTTATTTGAAATTGTTGTATATTCTAATTCAGACTTTACTGGTTATAGGGTTAATCAAAAGAGTACATCTGGAACTTGTCAATTCATAAAAAAATTATTAGTTTCTTGGTCCAGTAGAAAATAGAATTCTATAACCCTATCAACTGCTGAAGCTGAATATATTGCCTTTGGAAGTTGCATGGCTCAAGTACTTTGATTGAAATAATAGTTGATTGATTTAGGATTTTTAATGGACATAATTTTGATTTTTGTGATAATACTAATGTTATTTATATTTCAAAGAATCAATTCCAATATTCTATAACCAAACATATAGACATAAGGTATCATTTCATTAGAGATCATGTAGTCAAATGAGAGATTGAATTGAATCATGTTTCTATAAAAAATTAACTTGCAAATATTTTTACAAAACCTCTTGCCTTTGACACATTTAGCATCTTAAGAATGAGGTTAGGTGTGATTGATCTTAATGCTTAGATAAAATTATCTGCAAACTGGATATGTTCATTATGTGTGTCTGTTTTAGTTTTTTTGTTTCTATTTATTTATTTTTGTTTATGTGTTGTTTTCGTTTCAATTTTGGTGTGTGTGTTTTAGTTTAGAAGCATGTCATTTATTGAGATGATTTATTTTGAAAAGTTTTATTATTATTTTCATGTATTGTTCTCTAAGTGTTTTAACTCAAAGGTAAGAATCTCTTTTATTTTTGTCTCAATTCTCTTTCTTTCTTCTTTCTAATTGCTTGAGAGAAGATATTTGGAGAAGATCCAATTCTATGCCAACACTTGGACTTTTAAATCATTCAGCATGTTTTAAGAACTTTCATTATTCGTAAAGTTGGTGATCAAGTGAATATGACTCCACTCCTATCCACTGTCACATATCTTATTATGATGACAAAAAATCCTTTTATGAAGCCCAACTCATTATGGATACCCTGTATAACCTTTCTGAGAGTAGACTTCCACAACATAAAAGGAAAAATAATGTGGCTCTAGGACATCTTGTTGCCTATATCCTATACAAGATGTACAATATCATTCATCCTGATCCTCCCAATAAACTACCAATCTACTTTACCGACGCTTCTTTTTCGATCTTTATTTGGGAGAGATCATAGTTCAAGTAAATATTCTGAAGATGATGATGGGGGAGCTCCTGCACCTGCACCTGGACCTGATCAAAATTACTTTTAGAAAATGGTCCAGCATTTTGATCAACATTTTGTTCAAATTGAGACTCATCTAAATCAGTAGAATGCGAGATACCATGAGAACATGGGCTGGATCCGTAGTCAGTTCAACATGGTTAATACTAATGTAGCTATGATTAATAGCTATTTTTTGTGTTCAATCAGCCTCCACCTCAAGATTAGGGCCCCTTTAAGTTCTAGTTGTACTTCTTTATTATTGTTTTCTACCACGCTTTTGTGAGTGATGTGATGATATTTTTTCTTTCATGTTAGATCTATTTGTTATTCGATGTTATTATGTTTTTATGTGATGATATTGTGTATTTCATTATAATTGATACCATGTAATGAATGTATTTGATCATTTTGATATCAATGAAAAATGTCATGTTTTAGAGACTTGTGTTTGCTTATTACTTCTTGAAATGTTAGTATGCTTAATACAAAAAACCTTTTGAAATTGATCTAAAATAAGTTATAAATTATTTTCGCTTTACACATTTATTTACTTATGAAATCTAATCTTTCAAAAAATTAAATTAAAATTCTAAACAAGATTTAGGTAAGAAGATCATTTGTTATGTTTTGTTAGACAAATAAACATATATAACATATAATTGTTGCAAGATTGATGTCTTGTTATTTTTTATTTCTTTTTTAATATACTTATTTTTATTATTAGTGAAATTTGAATTTAAATTTCTACTATTGGAAAGACTCAAAAAGTAAATAAAAAAGAAATGCACAATGTGTATGAAAATCGAAAAAATGTGCAATGGTTTGTAAAGTGAAAAGAGATACAAAATTAGCCCAAATAGAAAAGATGTATAAAGTGTGCCACAAATATTTAAAAAGATGCGCAATGTCATCATTTAATTTTTTTTTATTAAATTCTATCCACTAATTTTTAATCTCTAATTCAAATCAATCTAATAAGCAATCATATTGTATCTTGAATTTGAAATTAACTTATCTTTATTTTATTATTTTTGCAATAATCATCTTTATTTAATTTGTCTAACTTGAATAATGACTTTGATTAATTTTTCTTCTCTTCATTTTTTTTTTAATTTAAAATTCTAAAATTTTCCTTTTTAGTCTTGGGAAATTAATATCGTATTTGCAATTGGTTTATAATTCTTTTTCTAGATCAATTCTTTTGGTTTAACTATTGCAACATTTCATTTCAATTTCTACTTTCCTTTTTATTGTTGTCAAAAGGGGGAGTAGTAATAATATTATTTGATTGATGTGTTTGTTGTGTGAATATTATTTGATTGATTGATGGTTGTTGTGTGATGTGTGTATATTTTATGTCTATGTTATATTTTTTAGTGTATGTTCATGTTTGATTTTGATTCATATTTTAAAAAAAAAAAAAAATTTATTTAGGGTTTAGGATGTTTGATCTTTATGGTTATCCCTAGATTTACATTGGCCATTCATTTAGGGGGAGCTAAGGAGAAATGTTTGTTTAAATGTTAACTCAAACAATAATTATTTTGCCATCATAAAAAAGGAGGAGATTATTACAACATAGTTTTTATAACTATATTTTAATATCTTGTTTGTTTTTTATGATGATTTCAAATATTATTATTTTGATTATTATTTCTCCTAACATATATTGGATATATATGTTGCTTTTATTGTTTTTGTGTATTAATATTTTAAGGAAATCTTACTCAAGATTGTTGAAGACTTCAAGTCAGATTAGTTTATGATTCATTATAATTGAAGTCTATATTTTACACTTTTACTGAGTCTCAGAGAGTGAGATTGTAATTGAATAACTGTGCACACACACATAGGAGCAGTGTTAAAAACTTATAAATATTCTTTATCTTGGACCTAATTTATCATAAACACTTCACAAGTTTTAAACAACTCATTTATCAAAAAAATTTATTTATTTTTTTAATTTGGATTTCATTTACAGTATTACTTCTTAAGGAATCATCCATTATTAAGAAGTATAGATGATCACTTTTGTAGTCAACTAATTAATAATGCCCTTCTTAGTTGACTTTTCCACCATAAATGGCCCTTTCCAAGTAGGTTCAAAATTTTTTTTCAACTTTTAATAAGATAAATATGCCTTCAAATAATAAATATCAATCCTCTTACTTATAAATTTTTAGGATAAAGTATTTATCATGTGCAAGAGCCATTCAGGCTTTATACAACTTGAGGTTTTGTTGGGCCTACAAGTGCTTCTTTACTAAATATTTGAGCTCTACCAATAGAAGTTACATATTCTTTTCAAATGTTATATTATTATTGACTATAATTCTTAAAGAGGGAAGTTGTACTTTCGAAGTGAGGATAACCTTAACCTTGAAGACTAAAGTGAATGTTATAGATTGATTGGGTGCTTTATATGTGGTTTCAATGGCTGTCAAAACTTCAGTCTACTTTTTATGCCATTATTGCATATTATCATATAAAGTTTTCTTTAAGATCTTCACTAAAGTTCTATTGAAGGCCTTAGCTAATCCACTTTCTTGAGGGTAATAAATAGTTGATAATATTCAATCTATGTTTTGATGTCTAAAAAAATTATTTATTTTGGTGCTCCCAAATGAGGGACCTTTATCTGATATAATTCGATGTGGAGTCTCAATCTATATAATATTTGGTTTCTAAGGAAAAAAGAGGACATAATGAGCTTTTACCTCTCCTAATGGGATAACTTCAGCACATTTAGAGAAGTAGTCAATTGTAACTAAATAAACGGATGATCATTAGAAGAAGGATGGTCAATAAGACCAATAATTTCTGATGACATAACTTTTGAAAGGCCACAAGGTCGTTATCAGTGAAATCTATTTGGTGGTTTATGCAAAACTATACTATGTACTTGACATTGATGAAATATACATGCAATGTTCAAGCAGACATTTATTCTTGAAGGCCAATAATACCCATTCTATTAATTTTTAATTTCATCTTAGGTTTAGACTGATGAGTACCACACAATCTAGCATGTACCTTTGTTGTAATCTTCAAGGCTTCATATTTTTCAAGTCAATATAACCACATTTAATCAAGCTACCCATGGTATATAGTGTCATTTACCAAAGTATGAGAGAGAGAACTTCTCTAAATCAGGTTACCAACAAATTTTTTTTGAGGGATTTTCCTTTTTATAAGTAGTTAATAAGGTGTTATTTTTAGTATGCTGCTTTAGTATCCATAGCCGGAACAATCTCACCCACAATAGGAGATTTTTTATTTATATATTCCAATTACATAGGTGACAAAATTTTGTGGCCCTATACTTCTATAAAAATGTTACATATAAGTTAATTCCTCTTGAAACTTTGTTAGGACATATAACATAAATTTTCTTCCATGAGGTATCTAAAACAAATTTGTAATCAAAATAGGTTAAACAATTTCATTATATACTGGTGATAAGGGAGCAATTTAGATTTTAACACTTTATATATTCCAACAACATGATTGATAACAAGCTACTAATCACTAAAATTTTTTATTTCTTTAATTTCCATGAGGATTTTAAATTCTAGACATATTATTAGATCATTACTTTTAGCTTCATGATTTGTATAAGGTTCTACTAAGTGGTAGGAATGTAGTAAGCTTTTATGAGGTGTTACGAACATGAATCTAATTCTAACCTTCCATGGAATAACTTGTTAACATGTTTTAGTCTTTTAAGGAGATGTAATACTATCAAAAAATAATTCTCAAGTAATGCTTATTGATTCCTCTAAACACATGTCATGCTTATTAGGTAGATCCTTATTTATAGGAGACTCGTTAAGATGAATTACTAGGAATAAGAATTAATTATAATATATAATCATATGGTACAATCTAAATAATATTGGATGACCAATAGAGTTACACTATAGATGATATTTTACCATCGCAAGATTCATATGGGATGAATAGTGATTCAATTGAACTAATCATATTAGATGATTTAGAATCATACAGAATAAATTGAATTGATCATATAGTATCATATGTGTATCTTAATGTACTATCAGAGGTGACAAGATTGAAAATTAGGGATTTTGAGAGCCCTTTTTATAACTATTCTTCTTCTTTGGAAAGAGACTTTGGGCATTTAAGTCATGTTTTCTTTTCTATGAGAAAGAGCTTGGAGTGCCCACAAAGCAAATGGAGAGAGAGGAAGCTAGCTTAAAAGAAGGAGAGGAACCAAGAGTGTGTAAAGGGAGTGTGAGGAGATTCACATGATTACTCTAGCTGGCCTGGACCTTGGGTCCTCCCATTGTGTTTGGAGCTCTTATGAAAGAACTCTAGGGAAGGAGTGTATTTAGGGCAAAATACCATCGGCACCTCCATCGGACCAAGAGGTAAAAGTAGATATGGTGACTCTGTTGAGCTTGGTAGTGAAAGGAGGAAGCAAAACTTCCACCAAGCATGGGAGAGAAAGGAGGAAATAGTGACTCTATCGAGTTTGGGAGTTAAAAGGGGAAGAAGCAATAACTTCATCGTGCTAAGGACGAAGGAGGGATGGCATCTACACTGAGTTATGGAGGAGAAATAAGGGATCACAACTCTACAAAGTTGAGAAGGTGAAAGGATGGAGAACTTATCGAGTCTATAAAGGTCATTTTCCACCAAGTTGAAGGAGAGGGGCTTCACTACCTAGTTGATCTAGATTCACTATTTAGTATAACATCTAGAGAGGAGGATCTTTAATTGGGGAGTGGATGTTGGTCATGTTGATTGAACCACTATAAATTTGGGTTTGATTTTTCTTAGTTTTTTGTACTTTACTTTTATTTTCAATTTAGTTTTACTGTACTCTGGTTAAAATGTGATTATATGATTGCAAGAGTATATTGATGATTTATTTTGATTAAATTTTTGTTTAAGAAATCAACAAAAAATATATCTTATTTGTTTCTTATAAAATGTAAAAAAAGAATAATTTTTGTTTTTTGTTTGATTTTTGAGTTGGTAAATCATTTTGCTAATCTCTTTCGCATTATTTCAAGTTTTATTTTTAAGCAAAAGATTTTAAAAGTTTTTTAAAACACCAATTCACCCCCTCAATCTTTGTGTGAAATAAGCACCTTTCAATTAGTTTTAAAGCTAATTATGAACTTTTATGGCTGGAATTTCAACGAAGTTAGATCATCTTTGAGGAAGCATCAATACTAGCAGATGAGAGTTATTTTGTATCACTTAATGGGCATAATTTTTTAAGATTAGAATATTTAAATGTCCTTAATCTAACGTATACAACCTTTATTGGATGAATCACCCAAAATTTTCCTAAAATAATAGTCAAAATTGGGGTAATAATTGTAATAAAAGTTAACCCAACCAAGTAGTTAACTGGAACTAACCCTAAATTTTTTTTTATAAATTTGACGCTTAATTATCCTCTAGGATTGAATGCTAATAACCAATGCATGGATGAGAAGCCTTCCTTAAAAGGCTTCGTGGGGACCCAACTTTAGATACAAGCTGATACTATTACAAAACATTAAAAATTAATTAGGGCAACTAGCCAATTCCCTAAATAGTATACCCAAAAGAACCTTGTTCAGCAATACTGAGGTTTCCCTTAAAGATAATGCTAAGGAGTAGTGTAAAGCTATACAATTGAGGATTGGTAAGGCATTAGAGGACGTAATTAGGGAGAAATATAAGACTTGGGAGGATATGCCTGAGAAAGCATCTCTAGAATCTATCCAACATATATAATAACCTATGTTAGAAAAGAATGAAGAGGATCCTATAAGATGCTTATAGAGAGGCCACGACCACCATTTCCTCAAAGACATTTGAAAGAAAATCTTGATAGGCCCTTTCTCTAGATTTCTAAAAGTGCGTTAAAAACTAATCATCAATATTCTATTTGTAGAAGCCTTTTATCAAATGCCTATTTATGCTAAATTCATGAAAGATAACCTTAGCAAGAAAAGGAAGTTAGGGGGATGATGGACTATTTCTCCAACTGTGGTGTGTAGTGTAATTCTATCAAAGAAATCACCTCAAAAGCTTAAGGACCCTAATAGATTTACTATACCTTATGTTATAAGGGATCAATTTTTTGAGAAAGCACTAAGTGACTAGGGAGCTAACTAATTCATAGAAGATATAAGAGTGGTTAGGTTTAGGAAGGATAGCTTAGGATGAATTAAATTGGGTAATGTGCTAAATTGGGCTAACTTAGGTTAGCAAAATGGATAACCCAAGCCATATCAATGCTAAGCCTAATAGGTTTGGTCCAATTAAGTCACTAGGTTATAATTAATGAAGTTAGATTAAGTAGATTTGGACATATTGAACATAGTTAAAACATTTAAGTTCATAATGCTTATGTTTTAAACATGTTTGACGTGGCCAACAATGACCATGGAAGGGTCAAAACTTATTGTAAATGTTGTTTAAAGTGTCTTGGAAATGATTCTAAGGACTAGGATTGAATCAAAACTAAATATTTTACTTTAAAATTTTAGGCTATTTTAGAAAATTTAAGATTCTTAGAGTTTACCATGGTCTGGGGTTGAGTAAGGGTCTTGAGTGAGTCAAATCTCTTTAGAGATGAATTTATGTTAGTTTGGTTCATCTCTAAGAATTTAGACTTAACACTATATTGAAATGTCATTTTAAATGGCATTCATGGTAATTAATGGGAAACTTAAATTTATTTTAATTTAAGTTTTAGCTTTATGCTTCAGATTGACACTAGGGGCTTGTTATTACCACTAGGGATATTTAAAGGATAACATAGGCCATTAAGAATTTTACCAGCACTAAGTCATTAAGTCTCTTTTATGGTTCCTATAAGCTAGGTCATCACTTGAGGAAAATGTTCCTATGCACTTAGGGGAGAAGATGGGCTTTAACCTCATGCAAAAATGAGGTCAATAAATGGACCCCCAATTGGTGGGGGTGAATTCTCTTAAGTTTGTACACATGTTAGTGTTAACCAAAATAGTTGATTAGTTTTAAAAGGAAATTGATTTTAAGAAGGATTTTTGGAGTAAGAATCATGAAAGTAAAGGAAAGAAACCATAAAAGATTTGAGCTTTGTTTTTTGAGACTAAGATGAAAAAAAGGGTGCCCATTTAACGATTTAAATATATTTTTGAAATTGGAAAAGAACAAGATATCTCAAGAGGACTCACACCTGAACCTTAGATTTAACAAAGAAGGGATACTATAAGAGAAATCAAGCATGAGTTTTAAAACTTAATGAAGAAGTAATAATATCAAAGGAAGATTTATATCAAAGTTCAAAAAATATACATGAACATGATGTCATAGGAGGACTCACACCTGAACCTGAGATTTAAATGAAGAAGAGTTATTGTAGGACTCGCACTTGACTTCAAAAATTAATGAAGAAGGAATGTTGTAGGAGTATTTGTATCTAATTTCAAAACTGGATAAGTACAATATGTCTTAGGAGAATTCACACATGAACCTTGGATTTATTGATGAAGGGCTATTATAGGAGGACTCATGTTCAACTTTGAAATATAATGAAGAAGGAATATCATGAGAGGGCTTCTATCAAATTTTAAAAAAGGATAAGAATTGGATGGCATAGAAGAATGCACAGCTAAACCTGTAATTTAATTAAGAAGTAATACCGTACAGGACTCATATTCAAATTCAAATTCTCACTAAAATAAAAAATCTAATGAAGAATGAATGCCATAGAAGTATTTATATCCAACTTTGAAGATTCCCTTCATAAAAAATGTCCTTAAGAAGCCATAAATATTCCAATGCGGATCATTAGCTTTTTACATTGCATATAAAATGTTGGAAAAAGGTATTTTTTTCATACCTGATGATTTTAAGGCATTAAAGTAATTATTAACAAAATTTATAATTCTGATGGGCTCAAAATTTTTAGGCTTAAATGTTGCAGCTTAGTTTTTTATAACTATTTCATATCATGTGTATTTTTTATGATTCAAAATATTATTATTTTTATTACTATTTTTCCTAACATATATTGGATATATATTGGATATGTTGTTTGTATGTACTAACATTTTAGGAAAATCTTACTCCAGATAGTTGATGACTTCTAGTCAGATTAGTTTAGGGTTCATTATAATTGAAGTCTGTATTTTACACTTTTATTGAGACTGAGAGATTGTGATTGTAATTGAGTAACTGTGCACACACACAAATGGAGTGTTAAAAACTTGTAAAAATGTAAATAATTTGTCTTATACGATTTTAATTCGTACGAGATGATTTATTTAGTTATTTCCTCTAACAAACAGTTAATCAAAGCATGGACGGGGAAAATTTTTTCTAAGTATTGTTCGTAATATATGAAGTTGGCTTCGTATAGACGACGTCAAGAATATGAAAAGTTGCAAACATTTTTTCCATACGAATATGTAAAATTTTTTGAACTGTTTGTTTGGGACGATCTGTATTTGGTACGGATGATGTCCAGAGTATGAAATGATAAGAACATTTTTATCCATATGAATAGGTAAAATTTTTTAACTGTTCATCCGGGACGATCTGGAGTTCGTACAAACAACATCTAAAGTGCAAAATTATGGGGCATATTTTCATCCAGATGAATTAGAAATTTTTTATAACTATTTATACTATACAATATACATATCATTATATATGATATGCTTGTATGAAAATATTTCATACAGGATCATGCGAGCAAATTTTGAATTGTTTGTCCAGGATGATTGTCGATCGGACTGTACAATCATGGATGGTAAAAAATTGAAATTTTTAGTTTTCTAGATGTTTTTTTATGTCTTTTATATAAAAGGTCCTTATAAACTTACTAAAACATATATTGTCTTCATGATGTCTTTGAGAGTAAGTGAAAGGGTGATTTGGGGGAGTGTTTGAAATAGAGTTCTTGAAAGTGGAGTGTGAAGGGTTCATAAGGTTACTCAAAGATAAGAATCTCCTTTTTTATGTCAATTCTTTTCCTTTCCTCTTTCTAATTTCTTGAGAGAAGATCTTTGGGGAAGATCCAGTTCTCTGCTGGAACTTGGAGAGTGTGAAAGGATGACAGTACTTTGCCGACAGTTAGAGGGTGTGAAAGGATGATGATATTCTGCTGACACTTGGAGCATGTGAAAGGACGATGATACTCTGCCGCACTGGGGATTGGTGGAAGAGAGGAAAATTGTAAAGGCTTCTCCTCCTTGCTGTGGGGGCAAAAGGAGAGTCGCTTTGGTAATAGTGTAATACCTGAAGAGGGAGTCTTCAGGGAGTGGACATAAGTTTTGTTGGACCGAACTACTATAAATAACTGTGTACATTTTACATTTTTGCATTTTAATTTTCAGTAATTTATTATTATGGTTAAAAAGCTTATTTTAAAGAAAATCAAATTATGAAAGTAATTGAATGGTTTTTTTAAAATTTACTATGAGTTTTTAAATTACCAATTCTCCCCTCTCTTGGTTAGCCTTAGGACAATTACATTAGGTCTAATAACCAATACAGATTTTATAAGTGGTATCAAGGCCAATTTCAAATTTAAAGTTTAAATTACTTTTCAAAAATCGATTATTGCTACTTTTGGAAATCATAACATACCTGAAGGGTATTCGATCACTAGATCCCCATTATTTGATAATATTCATTTCAATTTTTGGAAAACACGAATGTCTACTTTTCTTCAATCACTTGACTACCACATATAGATTTTAGTACAAGATGGATACACTAGGCAAACTAGACTAGAAAATGACATTAGAATTGAAACACAATTTACTAACTGGACTATAGAAGAATGAGAATTAGCTCAATTATGTTGGTAGTTGTTCAATAAGAATTAGGATGTTAAGCCTAATTAAATATCCCAAGGCTAACCAAGAGGGGGTTGAATTGGTAATTAAAAAATTTTAACCCTCTTTAAAAAATTTAATGCAAACAAAGCTTTAGTTTGTGAATTTTTCTAGAAAACTTTTTCAACCACAGAGTTTTAAACACAAAAAGTAAATAAGCAGCTGAAAATAAATGACACCGGATTTATAGTGGTTTAGTCAAAACCAGACCTACATCCACTCCCCAGAGGCACCCTCTGAGTATTGCACTAATACCAATAATGACTCTCCTTTAGCACCCACAGCAAGGCGGAGAAGCCTTTACACAAACTCTTTTCACCACTACCTGGTGCGGCAGAGAACCGTTCGTCCTTTCACACTCCCCCGATGTTGGCAGAGAACCGTTCATCCTTTCACACTATTCCTACTGTTGGCAGAGTACCGTTCGTCCTTTCACACTCCCCCGATGTTGGTAGAGAACTGTTCGTCCTTTCACACTATTCCCAGTGTTGGCAGAGTACCGTCGTCCTTTTACACTCCCCCGATGTTGGCAGAGAACTGTTCATCCTTTCACACTATTCCTAGTGTTGGCAGAGTACCATCGTCCTTTCACACCTTCCAAATGTAGGCAGATAACCCTTCGTCCTTTCACACTCTCCTAGTGTGGGCAGAGAACCCTTCGTCCTTTCACACTCTCCTAGTATGGGCAGAGAACCCTCGGCTGTTCACACTTTCCAAGTGTCGCAGAGAACCGGATCTTCTTCCAAGATCTTCTTCACAAGTCCAATCTAAAAGAAAAGAGAGAGAAGAGTGAAGTAATTTCAAATTTGAAAGTGGAAACACTTACCCTTAAGTACCAAGTGAAACCTTCAAGCTCCAATGGCAAGAAATCTCCTTCAATTGCTCTCTCACCTTCTCTCCTTGACTCTCTTCTCAATAGGCACGAAGATCAATGACCAAGAAGTATTATTTGCAGTTTAGAATAGCCTATTTATAGAAGAGACAAGAAAAATCATCTAAAAATGGCAGATTTCAAGTTAACATGAACAAGATCGTCCCGTACGATCGAAAATCATCCCGGACGATTTTACTTAAAAGCCTTGAAACGAACCTGTTTGTATATGTGTACGAAATGATTTCGTACAAGCTGATCTCCCGTACAAACCAAATTCGTCCGGTACGAACGGTTATAACAAGGTTGGTTCCAAAAACTGCAGAACGAATATAGAAAAACTGTCATAAGTCGGTTATATCGTTTGGACGAAAATAGGTTCGTCTGGACGAAATTCTTACAGAGATCAAATCGTCCTGAACGATAATTAATTTCATCTCGACGAAATTCTTACAGAGAGCAAATCGTCCCGGATGATATTTAATTTCGTCCCGGACGAATAGGACTTTGAAAATTTTTCTATCCACTTCCTATTCGTTCCATGTGATCTTAATAGGAGATAACCGTCTGATCGTCCCGTACGAACTGATATCGTCCAGTACGATCAGCATAAAATTTATATGATCTCATTATGTGTGTGTGTGTATGTTTTTATTCACTCAATTACAATCACTCCCTCTCAATTAAAATGATATTTTTAAACTTCAAAATTTAAAAGAATTTATTGCTGAATTTGATTTAAAGTCTTTATGTTTGAGAGTTTGATTCACCTGAAATGTTAGTACACACAAGAGCAAATATAAAACTTCTAAAAAATTGTTAGGAGATAACTACACAAGGAACAATAATATTTGGAATCATCAAAACTATACAAGTTGCAAGAATGTAAAACATGCAAATAGCAACTATCTATAACAATCTCCCGCTTTTGTGCATCTTTTTCAAAAATTTTGGCACATTTTTCTGCATCTTTTTCAAATTTTTGGCACATTTTTGCTCATCTTTTTATATTGGGCTTATTTTGTGCATCTTTTTCACATTTGCAAACCTTTGCACATTCCTTTTTGATTTTTTGTACATTTGTACAATTTTCAAGAGTAATTGAATTCTTTCCAAAGACAATAATCTAAAATTTCAAACTTTTCTAAGTGCATATATATGATTTGAAAAATGAAATACAAAAAATAAGAAAACATCTAGATTGCAATAATAATATTAAATATAATGTAGTCTAAATGAAAAACATGAAATAAAAAAAATTCTAATTAAAACAAGTTATAAAATAATTTAAATTTAGAAAGACTAGATTTTCTAATGAAATTAATCTCAATTTACAATCTAATTTTAGGCACAATTAAGATTAAAAAAGACTAATGAAATATGAAACACATTTCAAAAACAATTCAAATCTAAAACAAAAACACCAACAAATATTGATATATTAATAAAAAGATTACAATATCAATTCATAATATCAATACTAATACAAAAGGAAAATATACTAAACTTTCAAACAAACACAACTAAAACAAAGATTGATACATGAAACATCTAGAAAATCAAATCCCAAATTTCTATTTTTCTGGAGGAGGAGGAGGAGGAGGAACACCACCAAAGAAGTTGAAGTAGGAATTTATTAAAATAACATTGGCATTAATTTCATGAACTTCATTCCTTATATTACCAATGTCCTGTTGCTGCTGCTGAAGTTGAGCATCAATTTGATCAAATCGTTGATCAAAATTAGTCTCAAGTCTATCAAATCTCTCAATCAAATTTTGATAATTTGGTTGAGGTGCAGATGTTTGTGCTCCTTCTTCTTCTTCAAGAATCACTAGCATGTGATTTACCTTTGTCCTCCTTGAAGATCGCTCTAAAAGAAGCATCGTTGTAATAGAGCGGCTCTTCATACTCTTCATCAGGATGCACTAGATTGTATTTCTTTTCTAAGATAAACGTAACTAAGTGACCTAATGCAATATTTCTTTTTTTTTTTTTCTGATCAGCATGCCCAATTTCGGAAAGCCCATAAAGATAGTCTAAGATAAGTTGGGCTTCATCAATAGGTTGATTTTCCATAATAAAAAATGTCACAATAGAAAGGAGTGGAGTAATGTTGATTATATCATCAGCTTTTGGAATAATAGAAGATCTAAGAATGTGCTGGATGATTCGAGCATTTTTGGTCAGTCTAGAAATTCAAGCAATATGATAATCTAGGCTATTTCCTCTAATCACCCTATTGATTTCAACCCACTTGAAGGTGTTATTGTTCATAAGGGTGTGGGCTCTAAAACCTTCAGTTCTTAAGTTGAGAAAAGCACCTAAGTCATGCTTTGTGATTTCAACCTTTTGTTTAAAAACAAAAGAACTAATAGAAGAGTGGTCGGAGTTGAAACTCATATTTGCTAGGAAGTAAAGGAAGGTCTGTTTGTTGTAGAGGTGGATAAGAGTTAGGATAAATTCAAACTGAGTGGAAGCAAAAAGATGCATTACATTGAAGTTTTTCTCACTCTGGATCAGAATGCGATATGGAGTGATTTTTACAGAGGCAAATCGAGGAAAGGATTCCTCATTTGCTTTTGAAAGAAAGTTCTCGGAAGAATTCCTATAGGGTTTCTTTGCTAAAACCTTTTGACGCTTGCTAGAGGAGGCCATTGTTGATCTAGAAACCGAAAGGGATTAAAAGAGATGTTTGGAAGTGTGAATGTTGAGTTAGAAAGCCATCTTATTTAAAGAAAATGATACGCTCCTCCTGGACGAAAAATGTTCGTCCTGGACAAAAATTATCATTCGTCTGGACGAAAATTTTTCGTACAGATGATCAAATTTGTCCAAAATGTAACGGCTTTTCGTAATCAACACAACTTACGATACGTCCTTTCGTACAGACTTTTGACTTGACCGATCGTACAGACGATCCATGTTCGTCTAGACGATCACACTTGTGATCATTTTAATGACAGTTTTAAAACCGTCCCCTACATTGAATCACCATGTTTTTCGTCAAGATGAACTCCAGGTTCGTACAGACGAAGTTCATTAAAAACTACCTTATCCACTCACCCGTTTTCTTGTTTTTCCGCACAGTTACTTAAAAATTGCATCCCAGATGATCTGAGGATCGTACAGACGAACTTAAAAATTGAAAAAACTGCACGAATAAATTTTTAAAATCTGACAGTTTCACGCATTCCAACACATCGTCCTGCACGACAATTTTTCATCCCGGACGATCTGCTTTCAAAATTTTTATTTTTGTATTTTTATCAAAGCAAATAAAAAATAAACACACAAAACAAAATGAACAACGAAAAAAATACAGACTCTAAATAAAAATTCACAAAAAAAAAAAAAAATCATAAAATCACATAAAAACAAACTATGAAAAACAAAACATCAATGTTGCAAAAATATTTTTATTTAAACATTTAAATCAATCACACCAAGCCTTGCTCTTAATGTACTGAAAGTATCAAAGGCTAAAGGTTTTGTAAAAATGTCTGCAAGTTGATTTTCAGTAGAAACATGTGTAAGTTCAATTTCACCTTTTGAAATATGATCCCTTATGAAATGATGCCTTATGTCTATATGTTTGGTTCTTGAATAGGATTTTTAGAAATGCAAATAGCACTAGTGTTATCATAATAAATTGGAATAGTGCCTATTGTTTATCCTAAGTCAATCAACTGTTGTTTCAACCAAAGTACTTGTGCCACACAACTTCCTAATGCAATGTATTCAGCTTCTGCAGTAGATAGGGCAACTGAGTTTTGTTTTCTACTGGACCAAGACACTAAAGAATTTCCTATAAATTGACATGTTCCAGAAGTGCTTTTTCTATCCACCCTACAGCCTGCAAAGTCAGAATCAGAATAACCAATTATTTCAAAGGAAGTACTAAACTTAGGATACCAAATTCCTAAGTTTTGAGTTCCTAATAGATATCTTAAAATCCTTTTCACTGCTGTCAAATGTGATTATTTTGGATCTGATTGAAATCTAGCACACAAGCAAACACTAAACATGATATCGGGTCAGCTAGTAGTCAAGTAAAGTAAAGATCCAATTATTTCTCTAAATTTCTTTTGATCAACAGATTTTCCCTTAGGGTCCTTATCCAACTGAACTGAGGAACTCATTGGTGTACTAACAAGTTTAGCATTGTCCATTTCATACTTTTTGAGAATGTCCTTAAGATATTTAGATTGACTAAGAAAAGTACCTTCCTCATTTTGCTTAATGCTAAAGCCTAGAAAGTAACTTAAATCTCCCATTAAACTCATTTAAAATTCACTACTCATTGTTTTAAAAAATTCATCACAAAGATTTTTATTTGAAGATTCAAATATGATATCATCCACATAAATTTGAACAATGAGTATGTATTTTCCAAATTTCTTTAAAATTTATCTTTTCAATCTTTTGGGAGTTATCCTCAATCTCATCTTCTTCAATTTTTAGCTTTTCAAAATTTCCAATTTCATCAAAAACAACATGTATGGTCTCTTCAATTTTCAAAGTTCTTTTATTGAACACTCTAAAAGATTTTCCAACACTTGAGTATCCAACAAAAATTCCCTCATCTGATTTTGGATCAAATTTTCATAAGGAAAATTTCCCATTATTATGAATGAACACCTTGCATCCAAAAACATGCAAATGACTTAAATTTGGTGTTCTACCTTTTAACAATTCATAGGGTGTTTTATTTAATTTTGATCTCACATTCACCCTATTCAGAACATAACATGCAGTGCTAACCGCCTCAGCCAAAAAAATATTTTGGAAGTGAATATTCTGCTAACATTGCTCGGGCGGCTTCTATTAATGTTCTATTTTTCCTTTCGACTATCCCATTCTGTTGAGGGGTTCTAGGTGCAGAAAAGTTGTGATCTATTCCATTTTCCTTACAACAGTTTTCAAAATTTTCATTTTCAAATTCTCCTCCATGATCACTTTGTATATTTATGATTTCACACCTAAGTTTTCTTTGAATCCAAGTTGCAAAGTTTCTAAATTCCTCAAATGATTCACTCTTATGAAATAGAAATCTAACCCAAGTGACTCTAGTGTAATCATCCACAATCACAAATCCATATACCTTTCCTCCTAGACTTACTGTTCCAACTGGTCCAAAAAGATCCATATGCAAAATTTCCAAAGGTTTACTGTTCTAAGGTCCTTATTGGTTTGAAAAGAGGACTTCACTTGTTTACCTAATTGACATGCATCACAAAGGTGCTCCTTAGTAAAGTCTAGTTTTGGTATTCCTCTCACTAAGTCTTTTTGGATAATCCTCCTAAGATTTTTCATGCTAGAGTGACAAAGCCTCCTATGCCAAAGCCATGACTCATCAGATACAATTTTCAAACAAAAAGCAGTAGGAGTATGAAAGCAATTCAAATCTAGCATATAGACATTATTTACCCTTTTTCCATTTAAAACATCTTTACTATTAAGGCTTAATATGCAGCTAGTAGGAAAAAATTTGACACAATACCCTTTATCACATAGCTGACTAATACTTAACAAGTTATACTTTAAGCTTTCTAACAATAGCACATTTTCAATGAAAAAATTCTTAATATTACCAATTATACCTGACCCAATCACCTTCCTTGTGGTGTTATCTCCAAGTGTAACCTTGCCTCCACTCCTGGCTTCTAGCGAAATGAATTGTATAGAATCTCCAGTCATATGCTTTGAACATCCGCTATCCAGGTACCATATGCTCTCACGAGGCCTTGTGTGAGAGCCATCCTGCAAAATATCAAACGTTAGACCTGGGAACCCAAACTTGTTTGGGTTCACCTTTTGGCAATTTATAAAAAGATGCATAAATGATATGTCGAGGGTTATGCATCTTAGGTTTCCACACCATATTTTTTTTTATCCTTGAAGTACAGGTGTGTCCTATATGACCAATCAATCCACAAATATTGCATTTTAACATTAGGAAAGGGTTTCCTAAGTCTTCTACCATTCATTTGATTTTTTAGGGATTGCATAAATTTAGGATACAAAATAGGATTAGTGAAATCTTCAAGTTTTAGAGGTATCCTATTATCCTCGAGAGCATGTATCTTCAAAATATAATATGAATTCATATCTTCCAAGATCCGATTTATATAATTTGATCTATAAAGTTTGCTCTCCGATTCATCCTTAAAAATTTTAAAATCTTTCTCAAGTTTTTCAAAGAATGATTTATAATATTCAAGGTTCTTATTCAAGTCATCAAACTCATCAAGTAATTTCATGTGGTTGTTATCAATTAAAGCATGATCATTCCTAAGGATTTTATGTTCCTTTTTAAGATCTTCCAATTCCAAACAAAGGCTAGCATGCAGTTTCTTTGTCTTCTTATATGCTTCATGCATGTGTTCAGAAACTTTCAAAAAGTTCATCATATGTTAAAGTCACATACCTCTTCTTGATCTGAATGATCAAGTATGTCGGCCATTAAGCACAAATTAGTGACTTCCTCTTCTTTTTCTGTCTCCGATGAATCTGAAGCTGAGTCCGCCCCAAAAAGCTCTTTGGAATTTCTTTTTTCCCTTTTTCACAAATGGTTTCTCCTCGACTTTCTCCTTGATAGGATTTGCTTTGGGTAATGGGCATTCAGTCTTTATATGTCCAGGTTTCCTACATTCATAGCAAATAACTTCATTAGAAAATTTTGCATTTCAATTGAACTTACCTCTATTCCGTTGTTGGCGTCTCTTTTGCTTCCTCTTCAAAAAGTTTCTGAATTGTCTAGTCATTAAAGCAATGTCATATTCATCCTCAGGTTGTGAATTTTCATTTTCAGACTCTTCCACATTCAATGCTATATTCTTCTCCCTTCGTGGTTCACCTGCATCAATCTTTCTTTGGCTAACTCCTTGCTCGTAAGCAATTAGCGATCCAAGAAGATTGTCAATGGAATATATGTTTAGATCTTTAGACTCTATAATTACAGTAATTTTAGCATCATAAGCAGTAGGCAAGCATCGCAAAATTTTATTAACCATTTCAGCATTAGTTAATTCTCTACCTAAAGCATGCAAAGATGTGACAATTTGTGTGAATCTCGTGTACATTTCAGAAATTGATTCATTTGGTTTCATGCAAAATAGTTCATAATCAGGCAATAAGATATTAAGTCTAGATTTCTTAACCTCATTAGTCCCCTCATATGTTATACAAAGTCTATCCCATATGTCCTTTACACTTTTGCAAGTAGAAACCCGCATGTAATCTTCTAATTTTAAAGCACAAAAGAAACTATTCAAGCATTTAGCATTAAGTTGTGCTAAGTCACGTTCTTCTACAGTCCATTCAGTAACAGGTGTTTCAACTCTTACTCCATCAACTAATCTAGTTGGTTTTGTATACCTTCCTGAACTAAAATCCACATGCGATAATCAATTAACTGTAAAAATATAGACATGCGTGTTTTCCAAAAATCAAAAGGAATGTTTTCAAACAGTGGAGGTCTAGTAATAGAATAACCCTCAGGTGTATTTTTATTTCCAAATGTAGCCATCTACGTTAATCAAAAAGTAGTCTAAACTTATGATCTTGAAACAAAGCTCTGATACCACTTGTTGGTAGTTGTTCAATAAGAATTAGGATGTTAAGCCTAATTAAATATCCCAAGGCTAACCAAGAGGGGGGAGGGTGAATTGGTAAATAAAAATTTTAACCTTCTTTGAAAATTTAATGGAAACAAAGCTTTAGTTTGTGAATTTTTCTAGAAAACTTTTTCAACCATAAAGTTTTAAACACAAAAAGTAAATAAGCAGTAGAAAATAAATGACACCGGATTTATAGTGGTTCGGTCAAAACCAGACCTACATCCACTCCCCAGAGGCACCCTCTGAGTATTGCACTAATACAATTAGTGGCTCTCCTTTAGCACCCACAGCAAGGCGGAGAAGCCTTTACAAACTCTTTTCACCACTACCCGGTGCGGCAGAGAACCGTTCGTCCTTTCACACTCCCCCGATGTTGGCAGAGAACCGTTCATCCTTAAACACTATTCCTAGTGTTGGCAGAGTACCGTTCATCCTTTCACACTCCCCCAATGTTGGCAGATAGCCGTTCTTCCTTTCACACTATTTCTAGTGTTGACAGAGTACCGTCGTCCTTTCACACTCCCCCGATGTTGGCAGAGAACCGTTCATCCTTTCACACTATTCCCAGTGTTGGAAGAGTACCGTCATCCTTTCACACCATTCAAGTGTAAGCAGAGAACCATTCATCCTTTCACACTCTCCTAGTGTAGGCAGAGAACCCTTCGTCCTTTCACACTCTCCTAGTGTGGGCAAAGAACCCTCGGCTGTTCACACTTTCCAAGTGTCGGCAGAGAACCAGATATTCTTCCAAGATCTTCTTCACAAGTCCAATCTAAAAGAAAAGAGAGAAAGAGTGAAGTAATTTCAAATTTGAAAGTGGAAACACTTACCTTTAAGTACCAAGTAAAACCTTCACGCTCCAATGGCAAGAAATCTCCTTCAATTGCTCTCTCACACTCTCTCCTTGACTCTCTTCTCAATAGGCACAAAGATCAATGACCAAGAAGTATTATTTGTAGTTTAGAATAGCCTATTTATAGAAGAGACAAGAAAAAACCATCTAAAAATGGCAGATTTCAAGTTATCATGAACAAGATCGTCCCGTACGATCGAAAATCGTCCTGGACGATTTTACTTAAAAGCCTTAAAATGAACCTGTTTGTATATGTGTACGAAATGACTTCGTACAAGCTGATCGTCTCGTACGAACCAAGTTCGTTCGGTTCAAACGGTTATAACAAGGTTGGTTCCAAAAATTGCAGAACGAATATAGAAAAACTGTCCTAAGTTGGTTATATCGTCTGGATGAAAATAGGTTCGTCTGGACAAAATTCTTACAGAGAGCAAATCGTCCTGAACGATAATTAATTTCATCTGGATGAAATTCTTACAGAGAGCAAATCGTCCCGGACGATATTTAATTTCGTCCCAGACGAATATGACTTAGAAAATTTTTCTATCCACTTCCTATTCATTCCATGTGATCTTAATAGGAGATAACTGTCTGATCGTTCTGTACGAACTGATATCGTCCAGTACGATCAGTATAAAATTTATATGATCTCCTTATGTTTGTGTGTATGTTTTTATTCACTCAATTGCAATCACTCCCACTCAATTAAAATGACATTTTTAAACTTCAAAATTCAAAAGAATTTCTTGTTGAATTTGATTTGAAGTCTTCATGTTTGAGAGTTTGACTCACCTGAAATGTTAGTACACACAAGAGCAAATACAAAACTTCTAAAAAATTGTTAGGAGATAACCACACAAAGAACAATAATATTTAGAATCATCAAAACTATACAATTTACAAGAATGTAAAACATGCAAATAGCAACTATCATTAACAAATTAATGTAAAAGGTTTGAATAGTTTCTTTTATGCACTTAAATCTAAAGATTACGTGCGTGTTTCTACTTATAAAAGTGGAAAAGAAATTTGGGATAGACTTTATATTACATATGAAGGGACTAATGAAGTGAAACAATCTAGATTAAATATATTGTTGTATGATTATAAACTATTTTACATGAAACCAAATGAATATATTACTGACATGTACACACATTTTACTCAAATAGTCACCTCTTTGCATGCTTTGGGTAAGGAATTAATGAATGCAAAAAAAGTAAATAAGATACTTCGTTGTTTGCCTGCTATTTATGATGCAAAAATAATTACTATTATAGAGTCTAAAGATTTATCTGTATATTCTATTGACAATCTTCTTCTTGGATCACTAATTACATACGAGCAAGGAGTGACTCAAAGACACATTGATGCATGTGAGAAGCGAAAGGAAAATAATATAGCATTTAAAGTGGATGACTTAGAGAGTGATCTGTCTCAACCTGATGATAAAGATGACATTGCCTTGATGATTAGGCAATTTAGGAGTTTTCTATAGAGAAAGCAAAGGAGACACCAACAGTGGAATAAAGATAAATTTCACAAAAATGTTAGGGCTTCTAACGATGTGATTTGTTATGAATGCAATAAGCCTGGATATAATAAATCTGATTGTTGTAATCTCGAAGCCAATCCTAGCAAGGAGAAGGTGGAGGAGAAAATAAATGTGATGAAGGGAAAGAAGATGTTATAAAGAGCTTTTTGGACATACTCAGCTTCAGATTTTTCAAAAATAGAATATAGGAGGTAATCACCAATCTGTGTTTGATGGTTGACAAGCTTGATCAGTTAGATCAAGAAGAGGTATGTGACTTAACCTAAGATGAGTTAGTCAAAGTTTTTGAAAGAATTTATATTGCTATAGAAAACTTAAAAAAGATGCATGCTATGTTAAATTTAGATTTCATTAAATTACAAAAAGAGCATAAAATTTTTTAGAAAAGATCACACACTAATTGATAGCAACCACATGATATTGTTAGATGAGTACGATGAATTGAATAAACACCATGAATTACTAAAATCAACCCACACTGAACTTGGAAAGATTTTAAAAAATTTATTAATGAAACAGATAGTTGGGAACATTATTTGAAAGTTAACAATGCTGTGTTAGAAAGTGTAAACATATTATTTAAAGCATAATTGTATGCACTTGAGAAAAATAGGATTTCACCTACACGTGAACAATTCTTTAACCCTGAAAAGAAATAAAAAAATTTAAAACCTAGAAAAAGATAAGTTTACTAATATAAATTGAAAAATCATTTTTCTGGAGTTAAATATTTTAGTTGTGGAATGATTGGGCACATATCCCATGCTTGCACTATTTATAAAAAATCATATTTAGTGTGGAGATCAAAGTTTTATAAAATAAATCATATCATATAAGTATTTAAATTAATTTTGCTAATAGGAGAATCTAAACTTGTTTGGGTTCTCAAGACTAACGTTTGATTATATTATAGAAATGCTCTCATAAATGATCTTGTGACAGCATTTTGGTACTTAGATAGCGTATTTCAAAGCATATGATTGGAGATACTACATAATTCATATCACTATAAGTCAGGAATAGAGGTAAGGTTATAATGGGAAATAATTCCAATAAGAAAGTGGTAGGTGCAGGTATGATCAGAAACTTGAACAATTTTTTTATTGAGAATATTTTAGTTGTAGAAGACTTAAAGCAAAATCTTTTGAGTATTAGTCAGCTGTGTGATAAGGGTTATATTGATAAAAGTTTCTCTAATAGCTGAATATTAAGCCAAAATAGAAACGATGTACTGCTTGGAATTAGGGTAAACAATATGTATATGCTAGATTTGATTTGTATTAAATCTCCAAAATAATTGCTGATTAAATCATGGTTATGGCATAGGAGAATTTATCATGTCAGCATGAAAAATCTTAGAAAAATTACCGAAAAAGAACTTAATAGAGATATACCCAAACTAGACTTTACTAAGGATCACCAGTGTGATGCATGTTAAATAGGAAAACATGTGAAATCCTATTTCTATTTTAATAAAGATATTAGAACTAACAAACCATTGGAGATTATTCATATGAATCTTTTTGGACCGATTAGAATTATAAGTCTAGAAGGTAAAGTATATAGATTTATGATTGTGAATGATTTTTCTTGATTCACATGGGTTAAATTTTTATTTCAAAAGAATGAATCATTTAAAGAATTCAGAAATTGTTTTACTTGGATTTAGAGAAAACTAAGATGTGAAATATTATCAATTAAAAGTGATCATGGATATAAATTTGAAAATGAAAAATTGAAGAATTTTATAAAGAAAAGGAATTGATCACAATTTTTTAGCACCTAGTACCCCTCAGCAGAATGAGGTAGTTGAAAGAAAGAATAAAATATTAATAGAAGCTGCTAGAGCCATGTTGGCAGACTACTCATTTCCAAAATATTTTTGGGTTGAAATGGTCAGTATAACTTGTTATGTTCTGAATAGGGTAGACATTAGATCAAAATTGAATAAAACACCCTATAAGTTTTATAAGGGGAGAACATCAAATTTGTCACATTTATATGTTTTTGGATGTAGGTGTGTTCATTTCATAATAATGAAAAATCTCGTTTAAGAAAATTTGATCCAAAATCTAATGAAGAATTTTTTTTTTGGATACTCTAGTGTTGGAAAATTATATATAGTATTTAACAAACGAACTTTAGTAGTTGAGGAGACCACACATATTTTGTTTGATGAATCTGACATTATGGAAGAGCCAATTTTGAAAAATGATCATATTGAAAATAGCTCCCAAGGAATTGAAAAGATAAATTTAGAAGAAAATATAGAAAAAGAGAAAACCCTTTGCCTAGAGAATGAAAATTTTCAAAAAATCACTCAAAGGAATTGAATTTAGATGAACCAGGTGAGGGTGTTAGGAATAAGTATAAACTTAGCAAAGAGGTAAACCATTATACCTATATATAAATGAATGAACACAAAAATGTTAATCAAGCATTTTAAGATGAATTTTAGTTTTTGGCCAAGTAGGAAGAGTTGAATAAATTTGTAAGGAATGATGTTTGGGAATTAATTGAAAGGCCAAAAGATCAAAATGTAGCTGGAACTAAGTTGGTGTTAAAAAATAAAATGAATGATTTAGTAGATGTGATTATAAATAAGGCTAGATTAGTAGCTAAGGGATAAAATTAAATTAAAGAGATTGATTTTAAAGAAACTTTTGCCCCTGTAATAAGATTTAAAGCAATTAGGGTTTTGTTAGCCCTTGACTATTTTAAATGATTTAAATTATATCAAATAGATATAAAAGTACCTTTTTGAATGGGGTTATACAAGAGATGTTCATGTCGAGCAACCTCCAGATTTTAAAAATTCTAAATTTTCAAATCATATGTTTAAATTGAAAAAGGCATTATATAGATTGAAATAAACACCTAGGGCTTTGTTTGAGAGGTTAAGAACTTTCTTATTAGATAGATCTTTTGTGAAAGAAAGTGTGAAGATCACTTTCTTTTTTAAAAAATTAGGAGATGATATACTCATTGTTCAAATTTATATTGATGATATTATTTTTGGATCTACAAATAAAAATCTTTGTGATGATTTTTCAAAAATAATGAATAATCAATTTGAAATGAATTTGATGGGAGATTTGAGTTATTTTCTTGGTTTTAGCATTAAGAAAAATGAGGAGGGAACTTTTTTTAGTCAGTCGATGTATATTAAGGACATCATCAAGAAATATGAAATGGATAATACTAAACTAGTAACTACTTCAATGAGTTCCTTAGTTCAGTTGGATAAGGACCCAATGGAAAAATATGTCGATAAAAATAAATTTAGAATTATAATTAGATCATTGCTTTATTTGACTAATAGAAAATCAGATATAATGTTCATTATTTATTTGTGTTATATTTCATTCTGATAAAAAAATCATATTTAACAGCAGTAAAAATGATTTTAAAATATCTTTTAGGAATTTAAAGCTTAAGGATTTGGTATCCTCAGTATAGCTCTTCATTTAAAATTGTTGGATATTCTGATTCAGACTTTACTGGTTATAGGATTGATCAAAAGAGTACATCTGGAACTTATCAATTCGTAAAAAAATTATTAGTTACTTGTCTAGTAGGAAATAGAATTCTATAACCCTATCTACTACTGAAGCTGAATATATTGCCTTAGAATGTTGCATGACTCAAGTACTTTGATTAAAATAATAGTTGATTGATTTAGAATTTCCAATAGACATAATTTTGATTTTTGTGATAATACTAATGTTATTTATGTTTGAAAGAATTAATTCCAACATTCTAGAACCAAACATTTAGATATAAGGCATCATTTTATTAGAGATCATGTAGCCAAATGAGAGATTGGATTGAATCATATTTTCTATAGAAAATTAACTTGCAGATATTTTTACAAAACTACTAGCCTTTGACATATTTAGCATCATAATAATGAGGTTAGGTGTGATTGATCTTAATGCTTAGATAAAATTATCTGCAAACTTGATATGTTCATTATGTGTGTATGTTTAGTTTTATGTTTCTGTTTATTTATTTTTGTTTTGTGTGTTTGTTTTTGTTTTGGTTTTTTTTGTGTGTGTGTGTTTTAGATTAGAAGCATGTCATTTGTTGAGATGATTTATTTTGGAAAGTTTTATTTTTATTTTCATGTATTGTTCTATAAGTGTTTTAACTCAAAGGTAAGAATCTCTTTTATTTTTGTCTCAATTCTCTTTCTTTCTTCTTTCTAATTGCTTGAGAGAAGATATTTGGAGAAGATCCATTTCTCTGCCAACTCCTGGACTTTTAAATCATTAACCACATTTTAAGAACTTTCATTATTCCTAAAGCTGGCGATCGAGTGAATATGACTCCACTCTTATCCACTATCGCATATCTTATTATGATAAAAAAAACACTTTTATGAAGCCCAACTCATTATAGATCACCTGTACAACCTTTTTGAGATTAGACTTCCACATCACAAAAGGAAAAATAATGTGGCTCTAGGACATCTTATTTCCTATATCCTATATTAGATGTGTAGTATCATTCATCTTGATCCTCCCAATGAACTATCAATCTACTTTACCGATGCTTCTTTTTGATCTTTATTTGGGAGAGATCAGAGCTCAAGTAAATATTCTGAAGAAGAAGAAGGGGGAGCTCCTACACCTGTACCTGGGCCCAATCAAAATTACTTTTAGAAAATGGTTCAACATTTTGATCAACATTTTGATCAAATTGAGACTCATCTAAATCAGCAGGAAGCGAGATGCCAGGAGGACATGGGCTGGATCCGTGGTAAATTTGACACGGTTAATACTAATGTAGCTATGATGAATAGCTATTTTTTGTGTTCAATCGGCCTCCACCTCCAGATTAAGGCCCCTTTAAGTTCTAGTTGTACTTCTTTGTTATTATTTCTACCAGGATTTTGTGAGTGATGTGATGATACTTTTTCTTTTTTGTTAAATCTGTTTGTTATTTGATGTTATTATGTTTTTATGTGATGATATTGTGTATTTCGTTATAATTATTGATACCATGTAATGAATGTATTTGATCTTTTTGATATCAATGAAAAATATCATGTAAGGGAGGTATTTCTAATTTTTCTATAATAATTTGAGTTGATAAGAGCGACGAAGAGCGACAAAGAGAGATCTTTGCAATTTTGGCAGAATTCGTGGAGATCGGTGGTTCTTTGTCGGCCTGGATGGCCGACGGAGGGTCTTTGAAGAATCTGGGTAGAGATCTGATAGATTCCAAGATGGGTTTGATGAATCTTAGCCGAATTTTGGTTCTCCATCCTTCAATTTCTAGTTATGTCTGTGATTTTTATTTAAAGGCTAAATTCTTGATTGAAGATGGTAAGCTTGTGATCTTTGATAAGGATTTTTGTTTGCCCGATGGAGAGTTGAATTTTTATTTTGAGATTTCTTTTTGGTGGCCAATTTTACCTTTGAATCTCATGGGGAAACATTTGGAAGAAGATTTCTTGAATGGTTGTTCGGCTTTGAAAAGCCCTGAGAAGTTTTTTGGTTATTATCGTTTGATTTTGTATGGGTTTCTTAATAACCTTGACCCAGTTCTTGGATATGGTATTTCCTGGTGTTTGATGATTGAACCTGAGATTTTCTTGGGATGGATTCGGCTGGTTCTCAAAGATTTTTGGATTAAAAATCTTCAATTGAGGAATGAAATGTTGGTTTGGATGGATCTATTTGAAGATCTTTTGAGTAGATTTTTTTACTTTTTCTTCAAGGTTATTGGAGAAATGGATACACTTTTTTTTGAAGGAAATTATCATTAGTTTTGAGGCCATTCTTATGTTTTTGAGTGGATGCTTTGATATAGCCGATGTTAGTGAAGCTAGTATCCTTATGTTGGATGGTTTTTGGATTATATTTGGAAGGAGGAGTTTTTTGGTATTGCCATTGTTATTTCTTTGATCCATGAGGATCAAGTTCTATTTGAGGTCGTCTCTTGGCCTATTGTTGTTAGAGCTTCTGTCCGTGGATCAACTTTGTTGAGGTGGTTATTGGTCGATGTCGGTAATGATGAGGTGGTTGTTTGGTCTATTACTTTTCAGTTATTCTTTGAAGATTAGATCTTATTGTTTAAAGATTTGAAGGACTTGAAGTTTTTGGGTTTCTCTCTTGTCTATGTGATGAGAATGGTGATGATTATCAGTTTGGTTGGCTTTGGCATTGATGAGGCCATTTATTGGCTTCTTGAGGTGGTCGTCAGTGTTATGGCTTTACATTGGAATATCACTGGTGTTGTTCTTGTCAGTATAATGGATGTGATGGCGATTTTCAGTTTATATGACTTTGCTTGTGAAGAGGCTGTTTGGAGCTTGTTGGACCCTAAGATTGATGGGGGTCAGGATGATGTTTGTATAGCTGGTTTAGAAGTTATTTTAATTTTTCTTATAACTAGTTATCATTTTCTTGTTTTTCTTATAGGCTTCTTACACCTTTTTAAAACCATTATGATGAAATATGGGATTTTCTCTATGTTTGATTTTCCATCTTTTGGGAAAGCTGGGATAATAACCAACCTTTTAGGTTGTTTTAATATTTGGTATCTCCATCACCCCAATGGATCTAAAATGGAATTTAGTGGATCAAATATCCATTATGGTAGTTTTAAAGGGTTTGCTTTTATTTTCTAGATTGTATTAGGTTTTCTTCTTTTTCTTCTTTTAATGCAATTTGCATTTCTTCAAAAAAAAAAAAAAAAAAAAAAAAAAAAAAAGAAGAAGAAGAAAAATATCATGTTTTAGAGACTTGTGTTTGCTTATTACTTCTTGAAATGTTAGTATGCCTAATACAAAAAACCTTTTGAAATTGATCTAAAATAAGTTATAAATTATTTTTGCTTTACAAATTTATTTACTTATGAAATCTAATCTTAAAAATTTAAATTAAAATTCTAAACAAGATTTAGATAAGAAGATCATTTTTATGTTGTTTTAGACAAATAAACATATCTAATATATAATTGTTGCAAGATTGATGTCTTATTATTATTATTTTTTCTTTTTTAATATACTTATTTTTATTATTAGTGAAATTTTAATTTAAATTTCTTCTATTAGAAAGACTCAAAAAGTAAATAAAAATGAAATGCACAATCTGTGCAAAAATCAAAAGAATCGCATTGGTTCGCAAAGTGAAAAGAGGCACAAAATTAGCACAAATAGAAAAGATGCAGAAAGTGTGCCACAAATATTTAATAAGATGCGCTATGTCATCATTTAAATTTTTTTATTAAATTCTTTCCACTAATTTTTAATCTCTAATTCAAATCATTATCAATAACAATCATATTGTATCTTAAATTTGAAATTAACTAATCTTTATTTTAATATTTTTACAATAATCATCATTATTTAATTTGTCTAACTTGAATAATGACTTTGATTAACTTTTCTTCTCTTCATTATTTTTTATTTAAAATTTTGAATTTTTTCCTTTTTAGTCTTGTAAAATTGATATTATATTTGCAATTAGTTTATAATTATTTTTTTAGATAAATTCTATTGGTTTAACTATTGCAACATTTCATTTCAAGTTCTACTTTGCTTTTTGTTGTTGTCCAACGGGGGAGTAATAATATTGTTTAATTGATGTGTTTGTTGTGTGAATATTATTTGATTGATTGATGGTTGTTGTGTGATGTGTGTATGTTTTATGTCTATGTTATGGTTTTTAGTGTACGTTCATGTTTGATTTTGATTCGTATTTTTGTTTAAATTTATTTAGGGTTTAGGATGTTTGATCTTCATGGTTATCCTTAGATTTACATTGTCCATTCATTTAGGGGGAGCTAAGGAGAAATATTTGTTTAAATGTTAACTCAAATAATAATTATTTTGCCATCATAAAAAAGTAGCAGATTATTGCAACTTAGTTTTCATAATTATAATTTCATATCATGTGTGTTTTTGATGATTTTAAATATTATTATTTTGATTATTATTTCTCCTAACATATATTGGATATATATGTTGCTTTTATTGTTTGGTGTACTGATAGTTTAGGGAAATCTTACTCCAGACTGTTGAAGACTTCAAGTCAGATTAGTTTATGGTTAATTATAATAGAAGTTTATATTTTACACTTTTATGGAGTCTGAGAGAGTGCGATTGTAATTGAGTAACTGTGCAAACACACATAGGGCTAGTGTTAAAAACTTATAAATATTCTTTATCATGGACCTAATTTATCATAAACACTTCACAAGTTTAGACAACTCATTTATCAAAAAGATTTGTTTATTTTTTTACTTTGGATTTCATTTACGGTATTACTTCTTAAGGAATCACCCATTATTAAGAAGTATAGATGATCACTTTTGTAGTCAACTAATTTGTAAAGCATTTCTTAATTGACTTTTCCACCATAAATGGCCCTTTCCAAGTAGGTTCAAAATTTTCTCTCAACTTTTATTAAGATAACCATGCCTTCAAATAATAAAGACCAATCCTCTTACTTAGAAAGTTTTAGGATAAAGTATTTATCATGTGCAAGAGCCATTCAGGCTTTATACAATTTGAGGTTTTGTTGGGCCTACAAGTGCTTCTTTACTAAATATTTTAGCTCTACCAGTTGAAGTTACATATTCTTTTCAATTGTTATATTATTATTGACTATAATTTTTAAAGAGGGACGTTGTACTTTTGAAGGGAGGATAACCTTAACCCTGAAGACTAAAGTGAATATTATAGATTGATTGGGTGTTTTATATGTGGTTTCAAAGGCTCACAAAACTTTAGTCTACTTTTTATACCATTATTGCATATTTTCATATAAAGTTTTCCTTAAGATCTACACCAAGTTCTATTGAAGGCCTTAGCTAACCCACTTTCTTGAGGGTAATAAATAGTTGATAATCTTCAATCTATGTTTTGATGTCTAAAAAAATTATTTATTTTGGTGCTCCCAAAGGAGGGACCTTTATCTGATATAATTTGATGTGAAATGTCAATCTATATAATATTTGGTTTCTAGGAAAAACAAGACATAATGAGCTTTTACCTCTCCTAATGGGATAACTTCAGCCCATTTAGAGAAGTAATCAATTGTAACTAAAATAAATGGATTCTCCTTAGAAGAAGGATTGTCAATAAGACCAATAATTTCTAATGACATAACTTTTGAAAGGCCACAAGGTAGTTATCAATGAAATCTATTTGGCGGTTGATGCAAAACTATACTTTGCACTTGACATTGATGAAATATACATGCAATGTTAAAGCATACATTTATTCTTAAAGGCCAATAATACCCATTCTATTGATTTTTAATTTCATCTTAGGTTTAGACTGATGAGTACCACACAATCTAGCATGTTCCTTGGTTGTAATCTTCAAGGCTTCATATTTTTTAAGTCAATATAACCACATTTAATGAAGCTACCCATGGTATATAGTGTCATTGACCAAAGTATAAGAGAGAGAACATGTCTAAATCGAGTCAGCAACAAATTTTTTTGAGGGATTTTCTTTTTTATAAGTATTTAATAAGGTATTATTATTAGTATGCTGCTTTAGTATCCATAGCCAGAACAATCTCTCCCACAGTAGAGAGATTTTTTATTTATATATTCCAATTACATAGGTGACAAAATTTTGTGGTCCTATACTTCTATAAAAATTAAATCCTCTTACATATAAGTTAATTCCTCTTCAAACTTTGTTAGGACATATACCATAAAATTTCTTCCATGAGGTATCTAAAACTAATTTGTAATCAAAATAGGTTACAAAATTTCATTATATACTGGTGATAAGGGGAGCAATTTATATTTTAACACTTTATATATTCCAACAACACGATTGATAATGAGATATTAATCACTAAAATTTTTTATTTCTTTAATTTCCATGAGGATTATTAATTCTAGACATATTATTAGATCTTTATATTTTGCTTCATGATTTGTATTACATTCTAATAAGTGGTAGGAATGTAGTAAGATTTTCTGAGGTGTTACGAACATGAATCTAATTCTAACCTTCCTTGGAATAACCTGTTAACATTTTTTAGTCTTTTGAGGAGATGTAATACTATAAGAATATAATTCTCAAGTAATGCTTATTGATTCCTCTAAACATATATCATGCTTATCAGGTAGATTATTATTTATAGGAGACTCGTTAAGATGACCTGCTAGGAAGTATTTTATGGCCTAACTGCTCACATCACGTAGAAGTATAAATGTAATTTCAAATTAAAGAGACCATCGTGTCAAGCATGACCATAATGTTGGATGGGTCATAAGATACTGCAAAGGATTAACCCTTGTATTAGATTTACTTTATGAGAAAACATATAATATTTAATTTTTGTGCGACAAAGATTAAGGTCAAAGAATTTTCTCAATTAGAGGATTTTTTAGCTCAAATATAATTAGAAACTGACTCAAATAGTAAAGTACATTCTCTTTCCCTTCCTCATTAGTTTGGCCTAACAAGGTGTCAAGAAATTCATCTAGAGCCACGACATATATGATTAAATATTTTCTTGAGATATGGGCAGCTAACATTGGCGTTGTCATCAAATACTATTTTATGTCTTTGAAGGCATTTTGACCTTTCTTATCCCAATGAAATAAAGAATTTTCTTACATAAAGTAGCACATGGAAAACATCTTCCAGATATATCTGATATTAATCATTTCAGATATACTAATATGCCATGAAAGGTTCTTAATTGGATATGAATTTTAGATGGTTTCAGATTTAAGATTGCTTTTATCAATGTTGGCTTAATTTCTAAGCCATAATTTCTCACTATGAAACTAAGAAACTTCCTTGAGGTTACACCGAAGGCAGACTTTAGAAATTTAAATTTGTAGTAGTGTAATAGCTCAAAAAAAAATTTTCAAGTCATGCAAATGCTCTTCTCTTTCATAACTTTTAATGACTAGATCATCAATATGTCACTCCACCTATTGGTGAATCAATAAATAAAAAATCATGGTCATTGCATATTGGTAGGTTGAACTAGCATTCTTAAGTCTAAAGGGCATAAATTTATAATAGAAGACACATATGGGTGTTCTAAATGTAGGGAACTTATCATTTTAAGAGGTTATCTTAATTTGATTATAATTAAAGAACCATCATTGAAGGAGAAAATTTTATGTGAAGAGGCTATGTCCACCATAAGTTTCAGAATGGGCACTAGAAACTCATATTTAGAACAAGTCTTATTCAGATCCTTATATTCAATGAATATATGAATTTGAATATTTTTTTAATTATAATTATGCTAGCCAACTAAGAAATATATTTCTCCTCTTGTATAAAGCCTAAATAGATTAGTTTTTTTAACTTATATTTAACTTATTGTTCAATATCTAGGTTCATGCATTTAGGGTTTATTTTATTGGAGTTGTATCAAGTTGAATCTTGAGTTTATAAACCACTACATATGGAGATAATCTATCTAGGTTAATTTCCTTTAATTCATCTATAGTTAATTTGATATATCCTCTTTACGTTTGGGGGTGCATCCCAAACCTGAGAGTTATCTAAATCATCTAAAATCTCTAAATGGAGATCATTAAAATATTTTATGTCCATGTGAAAAGGATTTCATATTCAAAATAATTAAAATTAATTAAGCAATATTCATCATTATTTACTAGACCAATAGTACCAAAGCTGATCCCTACTCATAATTTTCGTTTTTAAAATATTTTGTATACTATAAAGTTTGAAATTTTGAGCTACACCTTTGCTTATGGTAAATGGTTTCCTTGCTAATCATCAATCCAAATTCAATCTTAAACCCAAACCAAAGTTCCATTTATTTACAACCCATGTAAATCTAAATGGCATTTTTCCTTAAACTTGGACCTAAGATCTTGGGTTCAAAATAATCTCTTAAATGGTTTCTCTTTGGGATGCATTATTAACCATGTTTTATTAGGTTTGACCATGGACCCCATTAAACCCTATAATAAATACCTATGCATGAATCTTCGCCCACACCTAATCCTAAACACTTAGATTAATCCCCAAGATCTCAAAACATATCCTTGAGTATGACTAAATCCAAGGTAAACCATGGTGGGGCATGGTTGAACTGGTTAACCATACTTACCACATGAACCCACTTTGACCCAAATGAACATTTCAAGCCTTTACTCACTTATAGACTTAACAATCTCTATAAACATTTCTAAACACACCTATAAATGTGCCCAAGTCCATTGGTTCCAATCATAGGACTTGGTTGACTAAGTCAGCTTTGTTTGACCAAGGTACCCATATGGAACACCTTTGACTCACCAAATTCCGCATATTGGCTCACCTCCAAGCATATCTAAATGGACCTATACACTCTAGAGAATCCAAGCTCGAAAACCCTTAAATTGGGCTAGCTTGGTTCACCCTACAACGCTATACCAAACCATCCTAAAGTGGCATAATCCACTAATTAGCTTATATAACTCCAAATTGGATTAAACCAACACATCCAAACTTTTTCCCTAGACTCCTTGAACATGGCCTAGCCCAACCCAACCATTGGAAAACCATGCTTGCCAGATTTGACATCAAACTATGCCATTCAAACTTAATTTAGTCGAAGAAAGAAAGCCAAGTCATTCCTTACATCCATAGCCTTCCATCCTTCCATGCAATTCTTTGTGACTATATTGGCTAGGTTTAAATCCTTCTGTCACATGGTATGGTCAGTTGTAATTAAAATTTTGGCTACCTAAAATTAGTAAATTCTATAAATACCATCAAATTCAAATGAGGTGGGTTCTAATCTTCGATTTCCTAAGCTTCCCTTGCATGAGAGCTTCCAGTCACTAATCTTCCCTTACCATCCAGCAGCCTTAAAGTGTGATTATGTGCTACAATCAATGAACCCAATTCAGTGGAAATTAAATTTTTTTTATGAAGTTCTCCTCAGTTGCTATAGTCTTGTTGTGATTTATTTCTTGAAGTTGGACAAGTTCAGTCAAATCAGAAGCTCCCTCTTATCTACATTGAAGTAAGGTTAAACCTTATCCCAAGCATAGAGTTTTAGTGGATTGGGACCTTATGAAAGAAAGTATAACTCCATGGAAATTTAGCTATTGGATTGATAGTTCTAGTCCTTTTGATCTTTCTTGATCAATTTGAAAGAGATCCATCAACTAGATTGTGAGATCTAAGCTATATTACATGAATGATGAAGAATCCTTTGAAGTGGTTGAAGATGAAATTAAGAACATATGTTTAATTCAATTTGATGGAATGGCTTCTATTTCATCGTACAAAGATCCTTACTCCTCTTTTAGAATTTTGAATAGTTTTGATAAGAATTGTTTGATCTTAAATAAAATTGTCTCGAGTAGTATTGATGAAAGACCCAAAAACTACCATAGCTTCAATTATCCATTTCCCTATTATTGCATGGAAAGTGCTTCTTAGTCAGCAAGTTGATTGTGTAAATGACTTAAATCAAGAATAAAAAGTAGAATTAATTAGGTTAAACTTCCAGAAATTAATTCTCGTAATTTGCTAGACCAAATTAGAAAAATAACCCTTCTATTAATTTACCTCAAATTTTACTATCTAATGGTATTAGTTTCATAGCTTAAGGATGCCTAGATTTTCATTAATTAGCATTAAATAGTGGATACCACTTAATTAAATTAAGTTTGTATATGCATGATCTTGAGTTCAAAATTAAACCATGATAAATTAGGGATGTTTAACACATCCCTAATTTTCATGGGTTAATTTGACTCTCTAGCGACCTAAATTAAATTATCAAATTCATCGGTCTAAACTTGTCCTAGGAATTTGATAATCCATAAACATAGATCTCTATGGTAGTTTGGTGTGAATTCTTCGTAATGTTAGGGCTAAATGTTAGGATTCATCATAAGTGATTTCATCATAATCCAAGCCCTAGATTAAGCTAGGAAATTCATAGAAGGTCTAGTGTATAAAATTTTAGAAACTTCTCATAAATTTTAAAACCATTAAATTAGTTTAAAATTTTTAAGGTTTGCTCCTAGGGTCCTTAGGGACCTTTGGAATTAATTCCATAATTATTTAAAATAACTTTAACCCTAAAACACCTAAGACCTTTTAATAAATTATAATTAAATAAATAAGAAAAAAATATATAAGGTAAATTGAAATTTCTTATAATTAAGAGTATAACATAGGAAAATAAAATTCCCATTCCAAATTTAATAAATAGCATGAATTTAAACTTTGAATATTGAATAAATAAATAATTTAATAAATCATTAAAAATTAAATATAAATCCAATTAAGCTAAAATATTCATAAATTTTATATTAGGTCATTCCTAACCTATGTATATAGTTTCTTGGCCATTTGAGGTCATTTTAATCAATTATAATCTAACCTTAGGTTACTTAATAAAGGCTTAATAAATAAAAGTCTCGAAAAATTTTGGATCTGTTCAAAGGGTTCAGATGGAGTTTTTCCCTTCGAGTCATGCAAACGTCTTGGTCATCTTAGGAGTGAGTGTAGTATCCTTTCGTCTGCCCCGTTGTGTGTTCTCCAATCTCACGTGAATCTTGTTTGTTCTGTTGGGAATGCTAAAAGTAATGAAATTGTTGTTCCTTCATCGGTTGAGATTGATTCAGTGATCCCTGTTGCTGGTGCTCCTCCTTTTGAGCACTGTGTGGTTGTTGTGTGTTGTGCTGATGGTAATGTTGGTGATAATGTCTTGGTGGCTTCCCCTAGGGGTGAGATTGAGACTGTTAGTCCGGACATTGTTGATCTTGAAAGCTGGTAATGAGTTGCTGAATGTGAGAGATTAAGAACTTTCTATTATTAATATGGGGCAGTGAATATTGATTCCAGATCCTGTTGTTGCTTCTCTTGTGATGCCTGATGATCTGGTTGTTTTTGTCTCTTATGTGGGACTGGGTGTGAATAAACAGCTTGCTGATGTTCCTGTTGTTCTACTTTCTTCTAACGCCTTAGATTCTCTTGTGGGCGTGAGATCAAGGGAAAATGTTATGGAGCAAATTGATTGGCTTGAAAGCTCTCCTTCTTATCTTTCTGAGGTTAGTGAGAAGGATGTGTTTGAACATTATGACTTTCTTGATCTGAATGAAAGTCACGTTATGCGTGATACTTTGTTCAGATGGGTAAACGAAGTAAGAGGAAATATAAAAAATAGCTTTTTTATGGTTGGCTTGGTGGTTGTTGCATAGGACCCATGGGGTTGCTGTTGTGGTGCCAATTTTTATATTGCTGGGCTAGGACTTCAGATGGCGTTGTAGCTTTGGATGTAGATGGTTGACTGCTGGACTTTGATAACTTGCTCTGGCTCCTAGAACTTTTATTACGTCCGGTGTAAGGACCGTAGAGGAATGTCCGGTTGGAGGCAAAATCCCGCCAAAAAACTCGGTATTTGCTTGGTACAACTAGGTATTATTTGATATTAACGAGGAATACCGCTCTTTGAAGACCAATACCGAGTTATACCGAGCTGTACCGAGAAATACCGAGTTGTACCGAGTTTTTCTAGGAAAAACTCGGTACAACTTTTGTATAACTCGGTGTTTCTCGGTTTAGCTCGGTATAACTCGGTATTTGGTCTTCAAATGATGGTATTCCTCGTTATTGTTTGGTATTGCTCGGTATTTGCTCGGTACAACTCATTTTTTGGCGGGATTTGGCCTCCGACCGGACGTTCCTCTGCGTCCGGTCGGAGGACGTCATAATTATTCATGGCTCCTATGCTATTTGCTGTGTTTGACTTGTCTTCCTTTTGTTTTGTCTTGGATTATGTATTTAGGTTGATGCAGAACCTCTTAGGTTTTATTTCAATGTTGTATTTTAATGAGCCTCAGAGTCATTAAGGACTTGTATTTTTTTTCTCTTTTTTAACCTTTTTCATGGGTTTTATTAAAAAAATAAAAAATAAAAAAAATAAAGGTCCCAGATTCTGGTTTGTTCTACTGAACTTTATGCTGAGTTTTTGGACGGAGTAAAGAAGAGCAGCGGACATCTCCCCACTGAATTCCCGGAGGTGATTAAGGAATCATTTGAAGATAAACTTATGGACTCCAGCGAACTCGCCGCCAATAACTTCCTAGGTGAAACTTTGGAAGGTTACTTTTTTTTAGCTGCATATTCCTGTTTCTTCTTTTGAGCTCTACCCTGAATTCTCAACCATAGATTCTACAATCGAATTCGCTAGCGTCGATCACCTAAGAGAAATCCCTGATGAATCAGTTGAGGATTACCTCCCCAAACTTGCCACCAATGAATCTTTCGGTGTGCCATAGAAAACAGAGATTTCCCAAGGCAGCTCTTTTGAGCAACATACTTCTGTTTCCTGTGTTGAACTCTGCTCTGACTTGTCAACGGTAGAATCTTCCATTGAATTCAAGGAGGCTTTTGGAGATCTACCAAGTAAAATCTCTGCTTTAATTGATGAATCAGTTGAAGCTGTCCTCCCAAACTCCGGCGAGCTCACTGCGGAGAACTCACATCAGATTCCAGTTTTTTCCACTGCTAAAATCGGCGCTGCCAACAATGCCCCTACCATTTCTTCAACTCCCAAGCTTCCATGCGAGTCTGAATCCATGTCTCTAGAGGAGCTATCAATAGTTCAAACTCAGTCATCTGGAGAAACTGGCATGGCTGCGACTGAGACCAAGACCAAAGCCTTGGAGGAGGAGGTTGAGGAGGTTTACCTCAAAGATGAGAACTTGGAGCTTTTGAGTTTAACAAAACTTACGGCAATGTACAAACAAATACTGAATGGTACAAAAACTGAGCAGGAGAGGAAGAAATCTATAATCAAACCAGAAGATTTGGAGCATTTGAGCAGCATCAAACACGATGAAGACTGCAAGTAGAAGTTGAATGATGATATGATTAAGTCGGAGAGCAAGAAATCTGTGATCAAACAAGAAGACTTGGGAGTGCCTGAGCCGCAGCAAACTTGATTCAAACAAGCAAAAGTTGAATGACGATAAGATTAAGTCGGAGAGAAAGAGAACTCCGCTCAAGAGTCTGAATTACAGCACTTTCTGATGCGTGAAGATGAAGACTGCATTATGATGAGATTGCTCTAATTAGTGTTATGTTTTAGATTGTTAGGGTTGTGAAACCAAGTTTTCTCCAGCCACTATTTGATCATATCTTTATCTTGAACTCAACTAATAATTGAGAGTAGTTTGAGAAGTTTTTTTTTTCCAACAATGAGTAAATTGTTAAGTTAAAAAAAGAAAAACAAAGGAGGATTTGATCAATATTTTACTGTGATTGGCACTGTCAATACTAAGGCAACTCTAGACAGGGGTGGAACCAGCTTCAATTTTGAGGGGGGCAAATACAGCACAAAAATAATTAAATATTAAAAAAATAATATTATATATCTATATATTACGAAAAGTTTTTTTTTTTTTTTTAAATATAATAAGAAAAATAAAGAAAAAATGTGTAATTAAACTATCATGAAAAGCATGAAAAAGAATATTAGAGTTAAATGTGAAGAAATATATAGATATTTTAGGGCAAGTTAGGACAAGAATTTTTTAAGGGTGGGGGGGGCAAAAGTAATTTTTTAGGAGGGGCAAAAAAATTTTTTTTTTTATTCTCCTACATAAAAAAAATTATGTTTTGACTCTTATAAATTTTTTTTTTTTTTGAGGTGGGGCAATTGCCCCCCCTAAGAACTGCATGGTTCCAACTATGACTCTAGGGTTCTCTTCTCGGCACCTCTTGTTGCCGATCGTGGATCCTTTTTGTTTGTTTTCTTCTAGCTTTTTTCATTTAATGGTTGCGTTTTGCTCTTTTTAGCTTTGGTTTGTGTTTTTTCTCATTTTCTTGTGGGCTTGGGCGATGATGATGCCATCATCATCGAACACTGGGATTTGGTCAAAGGTTGATGGTATTTCTAGGTCTTTCAAAGATGTTGTTGTGGGTGGTATTTCTCCTTCTTCCTCGAAGTTGGATTTGATTCAAACTTCATTCCAGGGTTTGCTGGCTTTAATGTTTGATGACAATGTTGTTTCACAACTTGCTGCACCGCTTGCTTTTACTTTGGTTGAAAAATTTAAGCTTCGAAGACCGAATCTGGACATCATACAATTTTTTTTTCTTTCCCTAAAACTTTATGGAACATGTACCATTGGCTTACTAGACCAGCAATATATAACGATAAAATTCTCTAATGATTTAGACTATAGGACTATAGTCACATATTTTCCAGAAGAGCATATTACATTCAGGGCTGCCAAATGCGTTTACTCAAATGGACTCCTGATTTTGATGTTAGAAAAGAATCACCAAGAGCACATATTTGGATATCTTGTCCCAATCTAAGGCCACTTCTTTTTAATTCAGAGATATTATTTGCTTTAGGTTCCATCTTTGGTAGACCCTTACAGATAGATCAAGCTACCGCGACTGTTTGACGTCCGTCTATTGCGCATGTTATGGTGGAAATGGATATTTCGAAGAAACATCCAAACGAACTCTGGATTAGTTCGGTGGTTAATGGGTATCAGCAAAAAGTTGAATTTGAAAACTTACATATCTTTTGTAGCCATTGTAAAATGCATGGACACAACAATTCAGATTATTTTATTCTACACCCTTATTTACACAATCATAATGAAAAGTTTAAAGAAACTAAAGGGAAAAATATTTAAGTTAATAAATTAGCTCATAAGGATACTAACCAAGTGTAGGAAATGATCCTGGTATCCAATCCTTACTAGGAGAATAATGCTAAGCACGGCAATGTTGATAACTAGCTTATCATCTTTAATGAACTTGGTCTTGGTGGAGATGACAGTAAAATTAAGGCTTGCAATCACAAATTACTTGAGGGAGTCTTTCCTGACTCTGCACACCCTATGGTTGAATCTCACAATCCTGTCAACAATGGTCTAGAAAATTTTGACAAGCAAATGGTTGCAATTTCTTTTAAATATACTATCACTTCTCCTATTACCTATTTACCGTATGAAACTAACAAACATTTATCTGATTTGGATTTTATGGGAAAGACTTATATAAATTTAGCTCATATTTCTGTGAATGTTTAGGATGTTGAATCACAAGGAAATATGAAAGAAAGAGAATTTGTGCAAGAGGAAATGGAGGAGGAAGCTAATAGCAAGATGAATAGTAATGTTCTTCAGCGGAATGACAATAATCTTGTCGATGGTACTAAGGATCTCTCTCATAATTATAATGTGTCTTATGGTAATGATAGTATTAGTACATATTTTGATAACATTGATCATGATTTCTCTCTAGTTAAAAGCAAGAAAAAAGAAGAAACTGACAAATTTGAAAGCGTAATCTAAGTACTCGTTCTTAAACTTTCAACAAATTATAAATTAATGATTAAGTTAATTTTATAGAATGTTAGGGGTATTGGGTCCCCCTCTACTAGGATTAGGGTTAAAAAGTTATGTCGCCTTCATGATGTTTATTTCCTTATTATTTTAGAACCTCTTATGTTTGTTTCCAAACTGAACGAGACTGCTAGATTCTTTGGATCATAGTGTGGCCAATGTTTCAAACAAAATTTTAATTTTTTGGAAAGATCCTATGAGAATTGATGTCATTTGTTATTTTACTCAAGTGATACATTGTAAAATTGAGTTTATGCAATTTAATTTCTATGTTTTTCTTATTTATGTTTCTTCTTTTCACATTGCCAGAAAGGATCTTTGGTATCAACTTTCTAGTTTTTGTGGCTTAATTAATTCTCCTTGGTTAGTTGGGGGATATTTTAATACTATTTCTAACCCTTTTGAAAGGCTCGGTGATTCTAACCTTATTTATCAAGTTATGGAAGATTTTATCAACATGATGATGGATTGTAATCTCATTGATATTGGTTTCATTGGTAATCCTTTTACTTGACACCGTGGTAACATGTGCATTTTCTTTTAACTAATTTTTGAATTAATTATAGTAATAGCACCTTTATAGAGCATTTAAGTAAAACTTGTTCTGACCACTCACCTCTCATGATTGGTATCAAATATAGGCGACATGTTGTGGATGACTATGGCACCCCAGAGGGGGGGGGGGGGGGGGGGGGGGGGGAATTGGGGTTCTTAAAATTTTTATTAAAAGAAGAAAATTAAAATGATTTTAAAGCAATTATAAAAAGAGTAAGTAGTCACACAATATTTCTAATGAAAAAGATAAAGAAAAATATATGCAAGAAATGAAAATAAGAGGCACAATATTTTTATGTGGTTCGGTCCGAATTTCAATCCGACTTACATCCATGCTAGCCAACTCTTGGGCCAGAATTCATTAATCCTAGGTTTTCTTAGCAAACCTCACTTCTTTAAACCAAAGAAGTTCTTTACAGCCTAAGTACTCTCCTACACGGGCGAGTACAACCCAATCTAACTACAATTAAAACTTTACTAAAATAAAAAATATAATTTGATGTAAATAATACAAGCCTAAATTATCTTGCAATAAAGTATCCACAATATTTTATGAGATCTTACAAATTAATTTTAATCACCTCACTCCTTGCAAATGAAATATTAAATTTGCTCACTTTAAGATAGATTTGTATTTTGTTTAAAATAAGAATAATATTTAAAATAAAAATATATTCTTGCTAATTTTAAATTTTAACTCTTCAAATAAAGTAAAATGAATTAAACTATAGATGTAAATCTATGTCACCTTCAAGAAGTAAAATACTTGCTTTGCTAAACTTTATGGATTTTAAAAGATGTGATATATAAAACTTTAATATAAAATTTCCAACAAGTATTTCAACATAAAATATATATTTTCAAGAAATAAATATATGGTGAAGGCTAAAAGAACAGTGAGTAAAGATTTAGAGATGGAAAGCAAACTCAAGAACTCAAGAGATGTTACTTGGTTTTGTGTGTTGATGCTTTCCAACAACGATTTCGATCTCGCAAATGAAAAGACCTCTTGGAATAAAATCAAGGCTTCTCCTCTCAAGATTTAGCATGTATAGAGGAAAGGAAGAATGGAAAAATTGCTGGATATTTTCTTGTTTGAGCAGCCCTTTCATGAAGAAGATGAGAGGTATTTAAAGAGAAAGGGCAAGTAAAGCCACATTTGAATAAAAATATTATTCTAATATGTTTTCTATCAGGTAATAAAATTATATTTCATTAATAATTCATTTATAATAAATATATATGATATTCAAACGGCTATAAAATGGCTAGCCACATGGGAAGGTCAAAAAATCTTCACATGCATCCAAAATAGGGCAAAAACGGCTAGCTGCAGATTATATTTAAATCAGATAATGTTTCGAACTTTATTATAAATTCAAATGAAATCCAAATGAGTCATATAACCTATCGATTTATATCTACCGAATCTAATTAATCTAATTCAATAAAGATTAGAGCACGTATCTAATAACATAATATTATATTCAGTAAAATACAAACTCTAGCACATTTTTAAATATTTAAGGATATATTAAATATTAAATATGGTAATATTATGTATATATATATATATATATATATATATATATATATATATATATATATATATATATATATATATATATATATATATATATATAATTAATCATACATTAATAAATTGATATGAAATAAGTCAATGTAAATAATAAATATTTTACCATATAAGCTTATTACCTTTAATTTTCCTAATTATATAGCTCTTCATATTTGATAATAATTAAGCAAAAAAAATGAAGGTTATAAAATTTATTTAACAAAAAATCTTATAAATTTTCTATATAAAAAATATTAAATATTTAGATTGTGAGCAAATTAAATCGTACAAGTAATATTAGTGGACCACTAATATACTCTTACGATAATATAAAATCCTTCAAGTTGTCCATCTTGGTCCATCTTTATCTCAACATTTGATTGAACTTGACTTGTGCAATATAAATCTCATAAGTAATTATAATGCACATCATTACACCTGAAATACTTAGCACACAAATTAAAGCATCCAAGCATATGTTTGCTATCATCAAAATCTCTAAAATAGGTCATGAGGTAGATAATATAAAAAATCTCCCCCTTTTTTGATGATGACAAACTTATGTTGGGTATTATTATACTAAAAGTGCAAATTGACCTTTTATCATAACATTTAAGCATTAGAAAAATATATATAATAATTGAGAAATATGTGAATAATTCTCCCCCTAAATATATGAATGTAAAATGAATGAATTATGACCAACATATATAGTTCTTCTCCCCCTTTGACAACATAAAAAAGAATAATTAAACATATAAAAGAAATTTAAATGTTAGGATCTAACATCCCAAGCATACGTCTTAACATGCAAAATCTCTCTTCAGCTAAAGGTTTTGTAAATATATTAGTTATTTGAGATTCTGTGTTTACAAAATCTATATTCGCATCGCCTTTATTAACATGATCTCTAATAAAATAGTATCTAATCTCTATGTGTTTAGTCCGTGAATGTTGTATAGGATTTTTTGTTAAACTTATAGCACTTGTATTATCACATTTAATAGAAATATTTTTAAGCTTAATTCCAAAATCTTATATTTGTTGCTTTAGCCATAAAACTTGAGCAACACAACTACCTGCGGCTATGTACTCTGCTTCAGCAGAAGATAAAGCGACTAAATTTTGTTTTCTAGAAGACCAAGAAATAAGTGAATATTCTAAAATTTGACAGGTTCTAGATGTACTTTTTCTATCAACCTTACAACGAGCATAGTCTGCATCAGAATATGCAACTAAACTACATGATAATAAATTTTTAGGATACAATAAGCCTAACTTATGAGTTTTAATCAAGTAACTAAATATTCGCTTAACTATTATTAAGTGCGATTCCTTAGGATTAGCTTGAAATCTTGCACATAAACATACAACAAACATAATATCAGGTCGACTATCAGTAAGATACAAAAGTGAACCTATCATACTCCTATAAAGTTTTTGATCTATTGGTTTTCCCGATTCATCTAAATCAAGTCTAGTTGATGGGCATATAGGAGTTTTACTCAATTTGAATCTCTTCATATCAAAATTTTCTAATAATTCATTTATGTATTTGGTTTGACATATGAATGTGCCAGACTCAAGCTGTTTTACTTGAAGTGCTAAGAAAAAGGTAAGTTCTCCCATCATACTAATTTCAAATTCTTTTGACATTAATGAGGAAAACTCATGACATAAACTTTTATTTGTAATTTCAAATAAAATATCATCAACATAAATTTGTATAATAATCAAATCATCTCCAATATTTTTGATAAAAAGAGTTGTATCTACTTTACCTTTTCTAAAATTATGTTCAATTAAAAAGTTACTTAACCTATCATACCAAGCACATGGAGACTGTTTTAAACCATATAATGCTAGCTTTCTTTAATTTATATACATGATTAAGAAAATTAATGCTTTTAAAACTTGGTGGTTGTTCTACAAAAATATCTTGATCAATATACCCATTCAAAAATGCACTTTTGACATCCATTGGAAAAAGTTTGAAGTCCTTAAAACAAGCAAAGGCAAGGGGTAATCTAATGACCTCAGTCTTTCTACGGGTGCAAAAGAGTCTTCAAAGTCTATTCCTTCTATTTGTGTGTATCCTTATGAAACTAATCTAGCTTTATTTCTAATAATACTTCCTGAGTCATCTAGCTTATTTTTATAAACCCATTTTGTTCCAATTATATTTTGATCATGAGGTCTTGTGACTAACTCCCAAACATCATTTCTTATAAATTGGTTAAGCTCCTCTTCTATAACAATTATCCAAAAATTATCTTATAAAGCTTCATCTATATTTTTAGGTTCAATTTCTGATAGGAATGCATAATGTTCTACCTCATCCCTAAGGTTTATCCTAGTCTTAACACCTTGGGATGGATCATCAATTATTAACTCTTTTGGATGATTTCTATTATATCTCCATTCTTTAAGCAATGAATCATCCTCTTTTTCATCCAAATTTTTTTTCTTTATATTTTTAATATCATCATCATTCAAATCATTTCTTATTAAATCTATAGGATTTTCATCAAAAATTACATGAGCGGATTCTTCAACAATTAATTTTTTCTTATTAAAAACTCTAAAAGATTTTTCAAAAATTAAATTTCCTAAGAATATACCATCATCAAACTTACTATCAAATATATCTAAAGGATCTTTATCATTATTTAAAATAAAACACTTACATCCAAAACCATGTAGATGAATAATCTTAGGCTTCTTTCCAAAGAATATTTCATAAGGGGTCTTTTTAAGAATTGGTCTTAAATAAACTTTACTTGTAATATAACATGCAGTGTTTATTGCTTCTGCCCCAAAAATACTTTAGAAGTTTATATTCATCTAATATTGATCTTGCTAATTCTACCAAAGTACGATTCTTTCTTTCAACTACACCATTTTTCTGAGGAGTCCTAGGAGCTGAAAAGTTATGTCTAATTCCATTTTCATCACAATAATTTTTAAATGATTTATTTTCAAAATTTGCACCGTGATCTGTTTGAATTCTATGAATCAAATAACCTTGTTCTCTTTGAATATACTTAGAAATTTTTTTAAAATCATCAAATGCATTATTTTTATTAGCTAAGAATAATACCCAAGTGTATCTTGAATAATCATCTATAATAACAAATCTATAATTTTTACCACCTAAACTAGTTGTGTTAATTGGCCCAAATAAATCCATGTGTAATAAGTCTAAAGGTCTACTTGTAGAATTTAATTTTTTACTCTTGAATGAACTTTTCATATGTTTACCATGAATGCATGCATCACATATAGAATCAAAATAAAAATTAATTTTTGTTAAACCAACTACTAAATCAAGTTTAGAAATTTTATTTAAAGTGTGGATATTGGCATGACATAACCTTCTATGCCATAACCAAGCATCATCATTTATAGATTTCATGCAAAGTAAATTTAAATTAACATCATTTGTATTCGCTAAATCAATTAAATAAATATTTTTATGTCTATTTCCTATAAGTAAAATAGATTTATTATTTCTAATAATGCAATGTGAAGAATGAAAGGAAACATTTAAACCTTTATCGCTTAATTGACTGATTGATATTAAGTTATGTTTTAAATCAGAAACAAATAAAACTTTTTCTAAAGTAATAGAGTTCTTACATATGGATCCAATGCCAATAATCTTTCCTTTTGCATTATCTCCATATGTGACATAACCTCCATCACTTGATTCTAATGTAGAGAATTTTGCTTTATCTCCCGTCATATGTCTTGAACATCCACTGTCCAAGTACCACATACCTTCATTAATTTTACTTTGAAGGCATTCCTACAAAAGAAAATCAAATGTTAACTTTTGGAACCCAAATATTTTTGGGTCCACCTTCCAAATGAGTAGTATGATATCTATTATGTATGGTAGTTGAAGTGCTTGTATTTTTTGGAACCCATATAAAAGATTATTGTTTAGTATTTTGTGATATACGAGCATTGCAATCAAATGAAATATGTCCTTTTCTACCACAATGATTGCACCAAATATTAGTGTTTGCATATGGCTTTGCATGATTTCTATGTGACATATAAGAAAAGTTTTTATTTGATGTTGTACTTGATGGAGATTTATAATAAACATGGGATTTCATGCATAAATCTAGTCTTGCTTTTAATAGAATATTTTATCTTTCAAGTTTACAAACAAGTAATGAACGATCTAATAAAGAACTATTTTTATTTTTCAAATCATCACATTCTTTTTTTAAATCATGAAAGTGCATATCTAAACTTTTATGCTCTTTTTCTAAAGCATTATATTTTATTTTTAATTTTTTATATTCAATGACTAATTCATTAAAGTATCATCTAATTCTTCATAAGAAATATCATTACATACCTCTTGAGAATCACAATCTGATTTTCCTCCAGCAATAAGGCAAATATTCACCTCTTCATCTGATGAACTTGATTCATCTGAATCTGGGTTAGCCCATAGAGCCTTCTTCTTCTTATTAAAATATTTCTTTTATTTCTTGTCTCTCTTTCTCTCTACATCCATTTATTTCTTCTTTGAATTAATAAGATATGGACAATCTCCTCTTATATGCCCAGGCTTTTTGCAATGGTAACAAATAATCCCTTCTCCAGTAGGAAATTTCTTAGTTTGAAATTTATAATTTTTGAATTTCTTATACCTTTGATTTTTCTTTCTTAGTAAGCTTCCAAGTCTTCTTGAAGCATGGCCACCTCATCGCTATCTTAATTAGAGCTTGATGAACTAGGTTCATCATTATCATCAACCTGTAAGGCAACAGTTTTACCTTTCTCTTTCTCTTTCTTCGAAGATCCATCCAATTTATCCCTTTGAGCTATAATCTATTCATGTGCTATCAAAGAACCCAAAAACTGATCAAGTGGATAAGTAGATAAATCTTTAGGCTTACTAATTACAGTGACTTTAGCATCCCATTCTTTGGGAAGGCACCTAAGAATCTTATAGACTAAGTCTTGATTCTTATATATTCTTCCAATAGAATGTAGTGTATTAGTTATTTTCATTAATATTGTATATAGATCAGAAATAGATTCAGAAGGAGACATACAAAATAATTCATATTCTTGAATAAGTCTATTTATGTGAGCATCTTTAACTTCACTAGTACCTTCATAAGTTATAATTAATTTGTCCCAAATTTCTTTTGCTGAATTTAACATACAAATTTTCATGTAATCATCTAGAAGAAGTGCACAATGCAAAGTATTATATGCCCTAGCATTCAACTCATCTAATTTCCTCTCTAATGCAGTCCATTCATCAAAAGGTTTTTCAATTTTAATTCCATTAATTGTTTTTTTAGTGGGTGTATAATATTGGTGTGTAAGCATGTTCCATATACGAGAGTCTTGACCTCTTAATAATGTACTAATTCTATTTTTCCAATAATCAAAAGGAACATTATATAACAATGGAGGATGATGAGAGGATTGTCCTTCGGGAAGTGAACCCTTAGAAAAACCTTGTGCCATAACTTATAAGTGGATCTACTCTAGGATGTTAAGACAAAATAAAAAAAGCCAAGGCTCTTATTCCAATTGTTGGATGACTATGGCACCCCAAGAGGGGAGGGGGGGGGGGGGGGGGGGGGGGAGTGAATTAGGGTTCTTAAAATTTTAATTAAAAGAAGAAAATTAAAATGATTTTAAAGCAATTATAAAAAGAGTAAGTAGTCACATAATATTTCTAATGAAAAAGACAAAGAAAAATAAATGAAAGAAATGAAAATAAGAGGCATAATATTTTTACGTGGTTCTATCCGGATTCCAATCCTACCTTTATCAACGCTAGCCAACTCTTGGACTAGAATTCACTAATCCCAAAGTTTTCTTAGAAAATCTCACTTCTATAAACCAAAGAAGTTCTTTACAGCCTAAGTACTCTCCTACATGGGCGAGTACAACCCAATCTAATTATAATTAAAACTTCACTAAGCCAAATGGCTTAGAGATAAAGAAATTGAAAAATACAATTTGATGTAAATAATAGAAGCTCAAATTATCTTGCAATAAAGTATCCACAAGATTTGAGGTGATCTTACAAATTAATTTTAATAACCTCACTACAAGCAAATGAAATATTAAATTTGCTCACTTTAAGATAGATTTGTATTTTATTTAAAATAAGAATAATATTTAAAATAAAAATATATTCATGCTAATTTAAAATTTTAACTCTTCAAATAAAGTAAAATGAATTAAATTATAGATGAAATTCTATGTCCCCTTTAATAAGTAAAATACTTGCTTTGTTAAACTTTATGGATTTTAAAAGATGCTATATAGAAAACTTTAATATAAAATTTCCAACAAGTATTTCACCATAAAATAAATATTTTTAAGAAAGAAATATATGGTGAAGGCTAAAAGAACAACAAGTAAAGATTTAGAGATGAAAAGAAAACTCAAGAACTCAAGAGATGTTAATAAGTTTTGTGTGTTGATGCTTTCCAACAACGATTTTGATCTCGCAAATGAAAAGACCTATTGGAATAAAATCAAGGCGTCTCCTCTCAAGATTTAGCATTTAAAGAGGAAAGGAAGAAATGGAAAAATTGCTGGAGATTTTCTTGTTTGAGCAGCCCTTTCATGAGGAAGATGAGAGGTATTTAAAGAGAAAGGGCAAGTAAAGTCACATTTGAATAAAAATATTATTCTAATATGTTTTCTATCAGGTAAATAAATTATATTTCATTAATAATTTATTTATATTAAATATATATAATATTAAAATGGTTATAAAATGGCTAGCCACATGGGAAGGTCGAAAAGTCTTCATATGCATCCAAAATAGGGCAAAAACGGCTAGCTGCAGATTATATTTAGATCATATAATGTTTGGAAATTTATTATAAATTCAAATGAAATCCAAATGGGTTATATATATAACCTATCGATTTATATCTATAGAATCTAAATAATCTAATTCAATAATGATTAGAGCACGTATCTGACAACATTAAATCATATTAAGTAAAATAAAAACTCATGCACATTTTTAAATATTTAAGGATATATTAAATATTAATATGCTAATATTATGTAATATATATATATATATATATATATATATATATATATATATATATATATATATATATATATATATATATATATATATATATATATATATATATATATATATATATATAATTAATATATAATTAATCATGCATTAATAAATTGATATGAAACAAGTAAATTTAAATAATAAATGTTTTATCATATAAGCTTATTACATTTAATTTTCCTAATTCGATAAATCTTCATATTTGATAATAATTAAGCAATAAAATGAAGGTTATAAAATTTATTTAACCAAAAATCTTATAGATTTCTATAAAAAAATATTAAATATTTAGATTGTGAGCAAATTAAATCATGTAAGTAATATTAGTGGACAACAAACATACTCCTACGATAATGTAAAATACTTCAAGTTGTCCATCTTGGTCCATCTTTATCTCAACATTTGATTGAACTTGACTTGTGCAATATAAATCCCATAAGTAATTATAATGCACATCATTACACCTGAAATACTTAGCACACAAATTAGAGCATCCAAGCATATATTTGTTATCATCAAAATCTCTAAAATAGGTCATGAGGTAGATAATATCAACACATCTCTCTTCTCATACTTTCAGATTTCAAAATATGTGGCTGTTAGATAGCTCCTACATTGACTTGGTCAAAGAGAATTGTGAGGCTTCTTTTCATCCTAACAATGATTGTGTCAGGATGAAAAGATTGTGTCTTAAACTCAAAAGACTTAATTATAAAATTAGTTGGTGGAATATAAATGTTTTCAAAAACCTTTTTACTAATATTTCAGATGTGAAGGAGAAAGTTAACTCCTATGAGCTTTTTTTTCAAAATAATCCTTCTAATGTTAATTTAATTCTATTGAAAGAGGCTAAGAATTTATTGTTTAAGCTTCAAGAGTAGGAGGAGATTTATTATAAACAAAAATCTACTTCTAAACATGTTATTGAAGGGGATATTAATATTAAGTATTTCCATTATTTGGTCAAGAAGAATAGAGCAAAAAGTTTCATTCATCAAATTGAACTTAAAGATGGGATCATTATTGAGGATAAGGAGGAAATTACTAAGTCTACAGTTGAGCATTTCGTTAAGATTTTCAATAAATAGTTTGATCCGCATCTGGTTGACCAACCTGAGCTTATTCCCTCCATCATTAATGACAATGACAACATTACTCTTACCCATTTACCATTGTTGGAAGAAGTCAAGAAGGTTGTTTTTTTTATATGAACGTTGATTATGTGTGGTGGTTAGGCCTAATAGTTTTACTACTAAATTTTTTCAAGAAGCTTGGTTTATTATTTGTGATGATGATTATATATGCTGTTGTTTTGTATTTCTTTAAGGGTAATTCTATTTCAACTATTTTTTCTAGTACATATATTATTCTTATTCCTAAGAAAGTAGATGATAATAAATGGGATAATTTTTGTCCTATTAGTCTATGTTCTTTCTTTAGTAAACTGATTTTGAAAATCTTGATGAATAGATTAACCACTTTTCTTTCTAAAATTATTCTCCTTACCAAATGGGCTTTGTTAAATGTAGAGCTATTAGTGATAACATCCTTTTGGCTCAAGAAATCATTTAAGATATGGACATCAAAGTGAGAGGTGGTAACATAATTTTTAAATTAGATATTGTTAAAGCCTATGACAACATCAATTGGAAATTTTTATATCACATTTTACAACTTTTTGGTTTTAATTGTACTTTTATTAGTTTAATCCAAAATTGTATTGAAAGTTCTTTTTTTTTTTTAATTATTGTGAATGACAAAAGCAAAGGTTTTTTTTAAAATTTGCTCATGGTATTAGACAAGGTGATCCAATCTCTACTGCTCTTTTCATAATAGCTGCTGAGTACCTTTCTAGAGGTCGTACCCACCTCTACGAAACTCACCCGAGCCTTTACTTTAGAATGTTAGCTGACTTACCTATTTCTCATTTATTTTTTGTTGATAACATTATTATTTTTTATAATGGTTATGTGAATAATGTTAGTATGCTTATCAGTTTCTTGAATAATTTTGAGCTTTTGAGTGGCTTAAATCTTAATAGAAATAAATGCTATTTTATCATGTTGACTAAGAATTTTCCTAGTGATCACATTAATGTTATTAAAGGTATTCCTAGTTTTTTGCATGGTTCTCTTCATTTAAAATATTTGGGTGTCCCTCTTTTTAAAGATCATAAAAAATCTTTTCTTTTTGATAATCCCATTACTACTATATAGCATAGACTTAACTCTTGGGAATTTAATTTTTAAAGCTTTTGTCGTAGATTGGTGTTGATTAAAAGTGTTAAATGTTTTTTACCTATTTATATCTTTCAATCTATTTTTCCTACTAAAGTGGTTTGTGACAGACTTGAAAAATTGATCAACAAGTTTTTTTGGAAAGGTAAAAGTGGTAGTTCTAAAATCATCTGAACTTCTCAGAAGAATTGTTGTGGTGTTTTGGAGGAAGGTGCTTTGGGTGTAAGAACATGACGGATTTAGCCCATTCTTTTTCTTTTAAACTAGTCTTTTGTCCAAATTTATGTTTTCTAAATATTATTTTGGTAATCATCCTACCGTCTATACTTATAAAAATGGGGATTCTAGAATTTGGAAAGGACTTTGCAATATCAAATGGGAAGAGGGAACCCCATATTAAAAGGGGTATTGGTCGGGCTAATCTCTTCTTTTGGTAGGACCAGTGGTTGAATAAAACTTCTATTGATCATATGCTCAATTTGGTCTCTACTTTTGCTACCAAGGTAAATTGATTTATTACCAATAATTGTTGAGATTATCCAAAATTAGCTCAAGTTATTCTTGAAACTATTATCACTAAGATCTTACAAATTCCTTTAAATACTGATGATGAGGTCCTTATGTTGTGTAATATAGCTAAAAATGGTATCTTTAGTATTATGGATGCTTGGAATAATTTTAGAACTAATCATCCCACTTCAAAAGTCTTTACTATGTTATGGCATAAAAGCATTCCTACTACTATTGCTACTTTTATTTGGAGGATCATGCATAATTTTGTGCATACTGATGAACTTTTAATGAAAAGAGGCTTTATTTTGGCTTCTAAGTGTCAATGTTGTTACCATACTAAGAATATACATCATGTTTTTATGTCTGGGCCTATTGCTACAAAAATTTGGTTTTATTTTGAGGTCATTTTCAAACTTAGTTATTTCAAGGGGAATATTTATATAATGGATATCCTTCATCTATGGTTTACTAATTCTAGAGGTCATATTAGCAATCTTATTCCTTGTCTTAATATTTGGAATCTATGGATGGCCAGGAATAATTCCATCTTTAACAATATTATTATCAATCATGATCAAATTATTAGAAATGTTAAAAATAAATTCAATAGGTTATTTCATGCCAATCTATTAAGCTATATGAATTTTAAAGTTTTTTCCATGTGGCTAAAGAATTTGGTTTAGTTCTTCATGACAAGTATAACAATGATGGGTCTAGGCTAATTTATTAGATTAAACCTCCTCAAAACATGTTCAAGCTAAATACCAATGGTTCCGTCCAAGGGGAGATGTGTGGTTATGGTGGTATCATTAGAGATTCTAATGGAAATTTTATTACTACTTATGCTAGCCGACTTCCTAAATGATCTTTTATTTTTTATGAACTTTCTGCTATCCTCTTTGGTTTGCAATTATGTCTTTCTCTTGGTATGATTAATATATGGAATGAAGTGAATGCTTTACACATGCTCGTTTGTCTCAAATGTAATCTTGAAATGAGTTGTAGTCCTGATTTATTTAATCTTATTAGGTAAATTAAGAAACTTTTTATTTTCTTTAATGTGAAATTTACTCATATTCATAGAGAAGGCAATGCTTGTGCTGATTTGTGCACTAATCATGGTTATAAACTCCAATTTCATACTGAATTATCTTATAATTTGCTGCCTTCCTTAGTTAAAAGCATGATTAGATTAGATAAACTTTGTCCGCCTTATGCTAGAACTTATTTCTTTTGGGTCATGATTGGTTCAACTATTCGGTTTATGTCTTAATTTTGGTTGGTTGTCTTTTGGTCGTGACTACTAGTTTGGTGGTTGCTTCTATTCAGTGTTCGAATTTGTTGATATGGAAGAACTTTCATGTTGCCTCTAATATAATTTGTAATAGTATGATTTCTAAGGATTCTTATCAACATTGGTTTTGCTGTCATTCTAACATGATAAAGGTTTTTCTTTTTGCTGTTATTTGTTATGATGGGACTGATTTGAGTAATGATTGGGAAAATATTCATTCTGATCATTACCCTCCTTGCTTGTCTATTCCCTGTATTGATGTACTTTGGCTTATCAGGTGGGGCTATTTGGATGTCTCCTTTCTAGGTCTCTCTGTTTCAACTTACTGTTATATTCTGATTTTTTTTGTGATAAAGGCTTTGAGTAATCATTGGTTCTTGAAGAATCTTTGTGGAGTGTGGGGTGATGTTCTGTTGTTATGTGGAGCTTATGTTCTGGATCCAGTGCTTCCTTTTCATCCTTGTGATTATTCCTCGTGCATGATCGCTGTGAGCCTAATTGGGTGTGGGACTATATTGTTGTTGCAGTTAGGGTTCATTCATGGTAACAAAATAGATACTACCTGCATGAGCTTTAATGGTCACTCCCACCCCAATTTTTTCCTTATTTTCAAAATATTTTATATTCTCTTTATTTTTAGGCTTTAAACTTAGTGGATTTCTAGTTTACATGGTTGACCTTTTTGGTTGTCATGGGTTAATTATATTCCTTTGGTTATTTATCTATTTATGTTTGAGTGCATTCCAACTTGGTGCTGCTTAGGATATTGCTTGATTTCTTCTGGACTTACCTCTACTACATGCCTTTTGTAGTGGGAATGTGATCAAATTTGTGTGTTACTTTGTGTTCTTTCAAGCTGGTTGCATGGATACTACAACCTTTAGCTTTTCTGCTACTCTTCATTTTACCAATTTAACTTATTATATTTGGGTCATGACTATTGCTTTTTCTCAGTATTATGCTATATGGGGTTTAAATATGGAATGCACCATTTCTACTATCGTGATTTCAGATATGATGGTGTATTTTGCTTGATCTTGAGTATTCTCTGTAATGTTGTTATGGGATGGTTACATAATTGCCTTGATTGTCTTATCTGGGATGTTGTCAGGTTAAAACTGATTATGAGCTATATTGGTAAGTTTCATGTGAGCCTGATGTATATAAAGGATGACCATTTTGTGCTGGATGGTAAAGGATTTGTATTTTCATATGAAAAAATTTTATAGCCTTCAATTCCTTAGTCTTTCTAAACTTTTTAGTTATTTCTATGCTTTGCTTTACTTGCTTTTCTTTTACAGTTTCTATTTCTTGCAGGTTCTTTAAACTGAGGATTTGTGATTCAGCTGAATATTTTTTGCAGGAAGTTTGTGCTGAATGTGCTTTATCTTTTCTTCCTTTTTGGGTGCTTGCTTCTTGCAGCCATAGAATGTTATTAGGATTTTTTTTTGTATATCATAATACTGGGAACCATTAGCTCTTAGTTTTATTTTAACTTTTTCTATGGCTCTTTAGAGCATTAGTGAGTAGAAGGTTCCCCTTAAGGACCTTATAATTCCAATTTTATATTAACACGTAGGCCCCTTCGTAGGTTTCCTAAATAATAATAATAATAATAATAAAAGGATAATTCAAGAAATTTATAATTAAATAAATAATTTTTTTATAAATGTGAATTAAATTTTAGTTAACTTTAAATAACCATAAAATAGTAATAATAATATAAAATAAACAAAATTTAATTTTAAAATCAAAAGTTAAACTTTGGAAGTTAACCTTAAGGGATAAATTAAAATCAAATAAATAAATATCTTAAATAATTTCAAATGATCTTAAAATCCTTGGAATTCTATATTGAGTCATTTATAACTCATATATTGAATTTCATAAACTTTGTGAATCATTTACTTCCTTAATATATATAATTTTAATGAATATTAAATAATTCAATAAATGAATATAAATTTTATAAAATCCATAAATAATTAATAATTAAAAATCATAAATTAAATACAAATAAACCAATTTAAATAATTTATTCAATTAAATTAAATAAAATAAATAAAACCCAAACTCTAGCTTTCTGTTCTTGCTTCATTCCTTAAGGTATAGAATAAGTGCACCCTCCTTAAAGTCTAGCACTTATTCATTTGATAAATTCAATGCACTTTGAATTTTCTAATAAACTAGGCTCTTTAAAATTTAAAATTGGAACTCAATTTTAAAAAGAATTAAAATTTTTAAAAAAATCATAAAATCATTAATACTTGAACTTAAATTAAAACTCATTTGTTTGAAACAAGCTTTAATTGCATATAATTCAACCATAATCCCATTAGGACATACCCATGCTACCCAACTTTGCAAAGACTTAGCATTATTTGACAGGATAACAGCTCTATCTTTTGGTTAGGAGCAATATTCTTGGCTTGTATTTTTATTTTTATTTCTCTCTATTTATTTTTATGGGTGATTTGTTGATGTGTGCAATGATGTGAATTTTTACTTCCTTGGTGTATATTTGTGATGATTTTGAGATTGGTGGATTATATTATCCTAAATTATGAGTGTTTAATTTGCCAGTAAAAATTTTCTACATATGGTCATACTTATGCAGGGCTATTAAATAAAGGAGGCAAAATAATTAAAATTAAATGATAAATTTTCTCCAATTTCTTTAAATTACTTATCTCCCAAATAATAAAAGCATGGCTAAGTGTACAAGTCACTAAAAATGAGCGAGTTCTTTATAGCTTTGTGTGATGAGATGATGTTGATAAATTATATATGAAGTATTTTGTCGACTAATCTTCGAGGTTGTATAGTGAATTTATTTAATTCACTTGTAAATGTATAAAGTTGTAAGTATAAATGAGTTATGAAATTCTAAATGAAGTAATTTATTATGAAGTAAAGAAGTTCAAAATAATGAATTTTCTTTTTTAGGATGATATATTTTGGAGTTGCTTAGGAGGGTGATTATTGCCTATAAAACTTCAGAAGACTTAGAGATATACATTTTTTTTTTTTTTGAAAAAAGCAAAAAAGCTTTAATTAAAAAACAAAACTATTACATCCTAATGGCATTCGATTCCTCCTTTAAAACTTTAGTAAAAGTGGGAGGTATCTTATTCAACTCTAGATCATCCCAAATAAAAGAACTAAAAATTTGCATAATTAGCACATAGGTCCACCAACTTATTGCAATCTCTTTTTGCACAATTGAAAATAACAAAATTGAAATCTTTAAAATAGGATAAATCTCCCAATTCATTACTACCTTTTTTCATGATACCTTGTATAAAATTGATGATGTTTTGATTATCACCTTCAATGATTATTCCCTTTTAAGCATACATCCATTCTCTAGTAACTTATTTGATAGAAAGAATAGCTTGAAGTTCCTAGTAAGAGATGTCCCAATGAGTAAGCTTTTACCAAATGCCAATAAAAATCTTCCTCTATGGTCTCACATTACACACCACCAATCCCAGCCTTATACGAAAAACAAAGTGAAGCATCAAAGTTTACCTTCAACCAATCAAGTGGAGGGATGCCAAATATCATCAATACACCTAATCGGTTGGTTGACATCCCTTATACCCAAGCTCATGCCATTGGACTGCTGAGATACCGCTACATAATTTACTGCATTTGTAGCTATAATCCAAGAACTAGATATACTGCCATAATGAACTAATTCATTTCTAGCTCTCCATAATAGATATACTAAGTTACAAAAGAGAGCAATCAACCATACATGTTTGCTGTGAAGCCATAAGCTACAATTTTCAAAAGAATTGAAACTTGAAATTTGAATACCCCATTTGCTTAAGATCTAAATAGCTTCTCTTAATTTCAAGCATTTAGTAACTAAATGCTCAATGTCTTCAGCCTCCTCACACCACCATGGGCAGCTCTCCATGCTTTGTAATCTTCTATAACATAGATAGTGATTCGTAGGAATAGCTTTATGAAAAATTCTTCACTGGAAATTCTCCACTTTGGAACTAAGATTAAATTTTTTCAACCAGTCCCATTCATTAGAGACTGACTGTTGATCTCACGAATAATCAGTAGCCATTGCAGTAATTGATTTTCTTGGAATCATATGAATTAATTCCAACTTGTCTTCTTCTTCTTTAAACGAAATCTGAATGCCAGTAATCAATTTAACGAGTTCTGGACCACAGAATTCCTTTAACTTCTCTACATTCCAATTCCCATTACTGATCCAGCTATCCACGATGCATTCACAGCATTCCACTATTTTCATAAATGTTGGCCATTTGTTTAAGCTTTTGTCTAATAACCATTTATCATTAAAGATATTCATAGATTTCCCATTTGCAATTTTCATGACAATTGGATCTAGGAACTTCTCTCCACTTCTTATAAGTTTCCAAGATGAAGAACCTGAATTACCCGAAGAATTGTTGTCCATACAAGTACCATATTTAGGGAATAGGATCTTATGCACCAATGCATCTTTATCTTGAAAATATTTCCAAGCCAATTTTTCTCTCAATGGCCCAACTTTCTTTGAACAGGGAACCAGCCCATGTCCCCCTTGATTTTTTGGTTTACAAGTGAATCCCAGCTTACATAGTGAATCCCATTCCTTCCTTCACTCTTGCTCCATATAAAGCTCCTGCATAACTTGTCAATTTCATTTAGAATACTTTTGGGGACCAAAGAAAGTGATGAATGAAGTGTGGGAAATGATAGAAACACTGATTTGACCAAAGTTAATCTTTCGGCCAAAGAGATAAATTTCCCTCCCCATACATTTATCATGTTCTGAACTTTGTCCAACAGAAATTGAAAATCTGCTTTGACAAGTCTTCTTAAGGCCATTTTAATACCCAGGTATGAGAATTCTTTTATTTCCTTTAATTCCATGACTTTAGCAATCCTTCTCCTCCTTCTTTTGACAGATTTTCCAAAGAGAACTCCTGATTTTTTTGAATTAACACTTTGGCCCGTCCATCTACAAAAGTCCATGATTGTGCTTTTAACCTCCTTAACCATTTTCATTCTTGCTTCCGAGAAAATGATGATGTCATCAGCATAAAGTAAATGGGAGATCAAAGGCCCATTAGAAGAAATTTTAATGCCAATCGAATCCTTCTTTTGATAGAATGCATTGGATAGTAGTTGAGCACATAAAATAAACAAGAATGGAGACAACGGACACCCTTGAAAAAAAACACTCTTTGCTTCAATCCAATTTGATAAATTTCCATTGATAGATAAAGAAAAATAAGGAATATAAACACAATCCAAGACTAGCTTAGAAAAATTAATTGGAAAGCCGAAATACTCCAAAGCTTTGCCTAAAGTAGGCCAACCCATAGAATCATAGGCTTGCTCCATGTCTATTTTAAAAGAGACTAATCCTTTGGAAGATTTAGAGTACCTAAACTTGTGGAAAACTTCATGGGCTACCAATACATTATTTGAAAGTGATCTACCTCTCAAGAATGCCACTTTTTCTACCGAAATCAGTTTATGAACAACAAGCAATAATCTATTCAATATCATCTTCGTAAATATCTTATAAATTGAATTACATAAACTGATCAGTCTATAGTTAGAAGGAGATAAAGGGTTTTTTACCTTTAGAATTAGCACAATAATAGTTTCTTTCCATTCCTTGCACATCATACCTGTTTTGAAGAAGTGGTCCATTGCATTCCACAAATCTACCTTGATAATAGACCAATATGCCTTGAGGAAAGAATAAGAAATCCCATCTTTGCCCGGAGCAATGTTTGAACCCAGCTCTTGGATCACCTTTTCCATGTATTCAACCGTGAAATCTCTGTTAAGAACCAAAGAGTCTTCTGTATTTAATATTTTCCACGGTCTGGGCCATCCCACTAGAGAACACTCCCTTTCTTTCCACTTCTCCTTGAAATAGTTGTTGTGAACATTTTTCACCTGAATCTATTCTTCCACGATTATTCCATTCTCATCCTTAATTTTGTGAATAAGATTCATATTCCTCCTTGAACTGGCATAATCATGAAAAAAAAATCTGGATTTTAAGTCCCCTTCCTTAAGCCATTTCACTTTGGCTCGCTGCTTCCACCATGTGCCAAGATGAGCTAAGGTAGAATTCAGATTATCCATTTTTACCTTGAGTAGCCAAGCTATCTCTACGTTTAAGAAACTCAATTTCAGCTTCCTTAATTTGAATTCCAGGATTTATCTCTTAAATTCCTCTTTCAACTGATTAAGCTCCTTATACTTGGCTTTACTCCAATAGAACAAAGCTTTTAATGCTCTATTCATTTTTTGATTCAAAATATGAGGAAGATTGCCACAAGCTTTTCTTCCCCATGCCTTCTTTACAATGGTCAAGGAGGCTCTTACTTACTTTATTGAACTCCAATAAATTCAATAATATCGGACAGTGATACGACACTATCCTTGCCAGATGCCTCACTACCATCCATTGGGACAGGTTCATAGCCGCAGAATTGAGAAGGCACCTGTCCAGCTTTTCTAGTATCCTTTATGTTCCCTTTTTTGTTATTACACCATGTGAACTTAGGACCAATGCTCTCAACATCATGTAAATCATTACAAGTAATGAAGGACTTCATCTCCTTAGATCCAAGAGAATACACAAACTCCCTTCCTCCCCCTTCTTCTCCTCACTAGATAGTAGACAATTTAAACTCTCCACCCACTATCATATGGACTTCCTTAGACACATGATATTCCAACCTCTCCCAAAGAGACCTTCTACTATAAGTGTCTCTACTTCCATATACTGTTACAATTTTCCACTTCCCTTTGTTGAGCACCTCCAACTCTCCAACCACAAATTGTGAAGAAGATTCCAATGCTTTGAATGAAGCCATGTTTTTCTTCCATAACAACATGATACCACCGGATAAACCTTCGGCAGGGACTTAAACAAAGTCCCAATCCATTTCTATCAACAGATTCACATCTCTTCTATCAAATTGAAGCCAGCTTAGTTTCAAGTAACCCAATGAAGAACACTCCATACTCCATAGTAAACTCTTTTAAAAATAGGGAAGCTTTCCTTTTTTTTTTTTGCTCCCCTACAATTCCAGAAACCAATGGATGAATTCATTATTTATTAGGGGAAGATTTCCCCAGAGTTTCCTCCAGATCACCTTCCCCCCTCGTATTCCTTGAGACCAAATTAATTGGCACCAAACCTTTAAGTTGCTTCAAACCTTTCTTCCTTGCAGTGGCTGAATTATCCCCTGGGTTGCTCAAATAAGTTATATTTACATTATCATCCCCCTTATCAACGTCTTTAACTTCATTTGTAATAACTGGAACTTTAGGCAGCTCCATCTCCTCAATGTTTAAATGATCCTTATCTCCAAAAATCTGATTTAGCACATCAAATTGATTGGACATGTTGAGAATACCTATAGAGCTGAGAGCAGCAACTCCTACCATGGGTTCATCAAACATTCTATTCTGAGGAGGAATAGAATGTTGTTCCAAAACTTCTGCCCGAGAGCTGGAATTCATCATGATACCTTCATTCTGTTTCCCTGCACAAATATCCGATCCCTTCATGTTTTGTATTGCTCCTTCATTCTATTTTTTTTTTATTCCAAGGATTTATTTGACTCCTTCCAACCTGGTCTAACCTAGGTATTCTTGAATTTCAGATTTTTGAATCTTCTTCCCCCATAATCTACATGAATCCAGGGACCATAAGTTTCTTTGTCAATCATATACACTTCTTCATTTGTAGACCTTTCATTTTGAATAGGCTTTCCTGATACAGCCACTTCTTCATTGGATAATTTAGACTGAATAGAAACCGGCTTATTTCTAGTAACAGCATCAGCACAGCTATTCTTCACATGTCCAATTTTGCCACATCTGAAATAGAAATCTGAGATTCTCTCATACTCAAATTTTTGATAGAATTTACCAGAAGCTCCTTCCACCCAAGCTCCCATAGGCAACTTGTTCTCAAGATTGATCTTCACACAAATCCTGGCAAAATCCCTTCTTCCCCTTTGGAACATGTTTTCATAAACTAGATACGGTGTTCCAACCATTGAAGCGATTCTACAGACATTCACTTCATCCCAACACTGTAAGGGGAGGTTTGGCATCCTGACCCACATCGGAGCCATTAAACCTTTAAGAGAAGTAGGCTGAAATGCTGCTGGAGACCACTTGTCTAGACCAATGATATGCCCATTCACATACCAAGGTCCACTAGAGAGAACTGACTCAAGAGCCTTCAGATCTTCAAAAGCACACACGACCCATGCTCCTCCAAGAAGAGTAATGTTAAACTTTCCAAATTTGTGTCCATTGTCTCCTTAGCTCCATCCCTATAACATGGTAAGGCACAAATTCTCTGAAAACCTTCACTACCAGTGATTTCTTCAATATTTTAGAATTTTCTAACTCTTTCTCCTTGTTAAGCATAACAACACCATTAACATTTGAGCATTCTCCATAATCAAAATCAATAACTTTGAATTAGGATTTCTTAATCCATGCATTGGTGGCAACCTTACTAGATTGAATAGGACCTTCTGCTATTAGATCCTTGCTGCAGTTGCCTAATTCTGCTAAGTTACATTCCCAAACCTTACACGAATCACCAGCAACCAATTGCACTAAAACTGAATTTCCACTAACTGGGAAATTCACATCATTTACATCTTCAGAAATGGTGGAATAACTACCATCACCAGAAGCATGCATCTTCAAAGCATTTGACGATATCATATCAGATTTAGATACGATAACTTCAGATTCACCAATGGAAGAACGATGACAATTTTTCAATCCATTTTGTAAAACAGACAAATTGATAGCTTCATCCGATACTTCATTGAGCACCTCTTTACCTTTTCTTGTATACACTAATAGATTCTTTTTTTGAAAATAACCTCCTTCATTTATTACTAAGGCTCCAGACTTTTTAATCCTTGGTTTAAACTCATGATCAAACACCAACCTTGCATTGCCAAAAACAGGGGGAGATGACCCATTACTTGGATGAGAAAGAATCCGAACAGTGTTAGATGAAGTCCGAAGACCATCAGTGGTGTCAGAGGGTGGAGGCCGGCGGCCCTCCACTGTCATTGAAGGCAGGCAAAAATGCGGTAGACAAAAATTAAAAAAACTAACATTTTTCTCTCTTAAAAAAAAAACTAGGACTCTCTCTCTAGAAATTGTGACTCTCTCTACTTAAAATCTTTATTTTGATAGAGATATACATATAAGCAACTTCTTTTTGTATAAGAATTGCATCATTCTAGATGTAAAAATCCAAGCTAATTATTGGTTGAGCTTGACCATCTTTGTTTTTCTACAGACCCTAAGTTGTATATTATGTGGTATTTGCCACATAAATTTTCTTTTCTTATATGCACTTTGATGATTGTTTGATGATGATTGTTGATTTTATATATTTGCAAATTAAAACTTATTATTTTTTAAGTTTTCTTGGGCATACATGTGATTTTATTCTAAATACACATTAATCTTCCAATATCTCGATATCTTTAACATTTAAAACACCCACCTTTACTTTTCTGTGCGCATAACATGCAAATTTACTTTTTAGCGACATACACTAAACTCACACCCATTAGCATCAAGAAAGGGTTTGCCTATGTAATGAGTATGAGCCTAATATTTTTTATTGGTATAGGGTCATTTTGCTACCAACTTTTCTTAAAAACTTAGTCATATATATCACATTAGTTCAAAGGCAAAGGGAATAAAGGCAAGGCAGCTGGGGTTTGCTCTCCCCTTCCAATCAATGAATTCAATTGATTTTTGGAATTGTAGAGGAGCTAGGAAAGTTCATATTTCTCTTTATCTTATAGAATTTATATAGGAGTATGCTACGATTTTTGTTGGTTTGTTAGATACAAAGGTTTCTTCCATGGAGAGAAAGGATATTAATTTACTCATTGGAGTAGATTGGAGTTTTTTTCATCTTCGTTCTGATGGATTGTCAGGGGGAATATTGGTGCTTTGGAATAATAAGGTTTCTTCTTTGACTATGTTGTATTCTTCTTATCATTATGTAATTGGAGATATAAAAATTGACAATAAAGGCGTGTGGAGGATCTCTATAGTATATGGGAATAAAGACATTTATAAAAGAAGGGAGTTATGGAATCACCTGGAGGATTTTTCTTCCAAAGATATGCCATTTGTGGTGGGTAGTGATTTTAATTGCCTGTTGTCGAAAGATGATAAAAGGGGAGGGTAAAGGTTTGTCTTTTCCCAAGGACCAAAGGAAATGATTTTTTTTTTTAACTAACAATGATTATCATGAAGTGGATTATATTGGACCAAAGTTTAGTTGGTTCAATAACAAATTAGGGTGAGCATGTATTTTAGAAAGATTAGACAGAACGTTTGTTAATTTGGTGGCAGTTAATTCTTCTTTGTTATTGGTTGTTCATCATCTTCCTAGGACAGCATCAGATCATTTCCCCATTGTACCGATGCTTTGGAATGGTGCTCCAAAATCAAACTTGAACATCAAATTTGAAGATACTTGGGCATCTAATTTTGCT